>JAPXFY010000018.1:71445328-71457828 GCA_030674185.1 Monoplex corrugatus
AGTCAACGGCGTCTGTAGCCAATTCGAATCACATCAGAATCACAAGGTCTTACACAGAGATCTATATTCTCAATACCTTCTGAAATCATATTTTAGCCTTAGCCCCTCCGAGGAGGAGATCACAATGGCTTAAAGCTTCTCATAAAACTTTTTACGTGTTAATCCTCGTACACACTATGTGTGGATTGTTTGGTTCTTTTGATAGAACCCCGGACTCGGGATCCGATGTCTTGAGTTCAGTCCCAGCCCGCAACATTAAACACTGACCTGTTTGCTTCCCGTCTGAATGTTTCCGTCATTTTGGTGGTGTCAGCTTATTGTTTCAAAAATCTTCCCCCAACCCCCATCCCCATCCCATATTTTTCTCTTCTCAGTTGAAGACCTTTCCAGCGCATAGGGTTTTGCGCACGCTCAGGGAGTCCCCTGCCAGATGGTTGCTGGCAGATATGGGTGGAGCATATATGGAGTTGTCCGAGTTCGATGAATCCCTCTTCGAACAAACTCAAACTCAAAACCACATGTAGAAGGACTTTAAACCTCAAATCAAAAAGGAAACGAATTTGGACTCTTTATCGATAATTTCCGTTTTTCTTCAGGCTCCAGACAACAACGACATTATTTTCAAAAAGCGGAGCGCTTAGGGGAATATCCGCGGCCCCGGGGGTTTTGATATTTCAATGATCAATAAACAAATTTACACTGAGAAGGAATTTGAAACCTCAAATCTACTAAAGCGAAGCAACGACAATCGTGGGGACTCGTTTATAAGTGCGTTATTGGGCTTACAGATTTTCTTCCAACAGACCAGTATTTAGGGTATGGGTAGCTTATGGAATATCCGCGGCTCCGTTTGATATTCTTGATCAATACTATTTGAAACCTAAACACTCCAAAATCGTGTCGTTTGTATGCTAAGATTTTTCAGCCGTTATGTGGGTGAGAGTTTTAGACTAATTTGCGTTAGAGTTTATCACGAAATTTGTAATTTAGGTTTATTACCAACTTTGATTTAATTTTTAAACTAAATCTGATTTAAATTGTATACAAATTTGTATCGGAATTATATCAAATTTGCATCCGATTTAAACTAAATTCGGATCAGAATCTATACCAAATTTGGACAATAGTTTATGCCAAATTTGGACAAGAGTTCAAACCAAATTTAGATGAAACTTGGGCTTTATACCAAACTTGGATCAGAGTTTATACCAAATTTTGATTAGAGTTTGTACCGTCATCGGGTTAGAGTTTATACTAAAAATGGACCAGAGTTTATGCTAAATTTGCATGAAACTATGTTGAAATTTACACCAAATTTGGATTAGAGTTTATAACAAACTTGGATTATAAATGCATGGCACAACACAAAAGAGAAGTTGCATATGTTTAAGTATAAACGAAAATGACCGTGTGTGGGGGGTAGGGGGGTGGGTGGTGGGTGGTGGTGGTTGGGGATAAGAGGTGGTGGGGGTGGGGGTGGGGTAGAGATGGAAAGGCTGTATTGCAATATGCTCGTGGCCGACAGTCGAGTCCAGACGAACTAACAAGGGAAAGAACTCTTGGCTTGTTGTTGGTTACGTACCATTCGTCACGAGATTTAATTCATTAGAACGAGAAGTTCAGACAACAAAAGTTTCCATTTTGTTCAAGAGGGGATTCAAAACACTCAGGCAACTCCATATGCGATCCACCCTAAATCTGCCAACAGTTAACTGACAGACTCCCAAGCCTGCGCAAAATCCTGTGCGCTGGCAAAGTCTTGAATGGGGAGGAGCAGGGAGGGAGGCACTTGAATAAAACACTTAGCTGACAATTCCAGAATGATGGAAACATTAAGATGGGCAGGAACAGGCCAGTTTTTAAATGTTGCGGGTTGGGATCGAACTCAAGATATCAGATCTTGAGTCCATGTCTATCAACAGAACCAACCACCCTGTGTGGGAATATTCCTATAAATCATTTGTCTTGTTAGTTCAGTGGGTAATGCGAGGGTCGCCAGTTTCATCCTGCGTGTGTGTGTGTGTGTGTGTGTGTGTGTGTGTGTGTGTGTGTGTGTGTGATGTGTGTGTGTGTGTGTGTGTGTGTGGTGTGTGTGTGTGCGAGTTGTGTGTTGTGTGTGTGTGTGTTGTGTGCGTGCGTGTGTGTGTGTGTGTGTGTGTGTGTTGTGTGTGTATTGTGTGTGTGTGTTGTGTGTGTGTGTGTGTGTGTGTGTTGTGTGTGTGTGTTGTGTGTGTGTGTGGTGTGTGTGTGTGTGTGTATGTGTGGTGTGTGTTGTGTGTTGTGTTGGTGTGTGTTGTGTGTGTGGTGGTGTGTGTGTGTGTGGTGTGGTGTGTGTTGTGTGTGTGTGTGTGTGTGTGTGTGTGTGTGTGTGTGTGTGGTGTGTGTGTGTGTTGTGTGTGTGTGTTGTGTGTGTTAAGTGTGTGTGTGTTGTGTGTATTGTGTAGTGTGGTCGCTGTGGTGTAGAATGGGGTTGTATGTGTGTGCCTGTGGTGTGTGTGTGGTGTGTGTGTTGTGTGTGTGTGTGATGTGGTGTGTGTGTGTGTAAGTGTATAAGTGTGTGTGTGTAATGTGTTGTGTAGTGTGGGGTGGGTTGTATGAAGATGTGTTTGTGTGGGGGTGTTGTGTTGATGTGTGTGTGTGTGTTGTGTGTGTGTGTGTGTGTAAGTGTGTGTGTTGTGTGGTGTGTGTGTGGTGTGTGGTGTTGTTAAGTGGTGTTGGTGTGTGTGTTGTGTGTGTAAGTGTGTGTGGTGCGTGTAATGTGTGGTGTGTGTGTGGTAAGTGTGTGTGTGTGTGGTGGAGGGGGAGGGACATTTTTGTTCACTACACTTTGATCTTATCTACTGTGACTCAGACACCAGGAGGCCATTTACAGTCTTCAAAGTTTGTCTATAGAAGCGCTGGGATGCAGAAAGGCATACAAATACACACACATATTCGCAGACAGACACACAAATACACACACACAGATTCACAAACAGACGTACAAATACACACACACAGTTCGCAGACAGACATACAAATAACACACACAGATTCGCAGACAGACGTACTAATATACACACACAAATTCACAGGAAACACAATATGATAGAGATGGAGACAAGACGAGACAAGACAGACGAAAAATACGATAAATCCATTATCCTCCTGTATCATTCGTATTTAAAAGCGATAAACAACGTCTACTCATTTTTGCCTCCAATCTCGGCATTAAGTGAGTAAAAAGTACAAAGTAAGCAACGAAACTAAGAACTTGTAAATGATCCAAGGAACTTAAGAGCACACGAGCTGATAAAAAGAAATGACTGTAAGTGGATTTATAAATACACAAAATGGAGAAAGTGGAGAGAGAAGAACAGGAACCACTCTTCGTTTTTCAAAGAGGAGTGGGTTTTGTTTAAAAGCGTACCGATTCGATTTTTTTTTCTCCAATCCGTGTATGTTCGGTGTTTAGACGACGCTGTGCATGCCGGGTTATGTTGCACAGTCTACGTACTCTCGTCTTCGGTAGGCGTGCACAGTGCACGTGTTCATGTTTCCATAAGTCAGCAGACACTAAAACTGACCTATATTATGATCTTTAACGTGCGTATCTTGACGTTTCACAAAAACACTTTTAAAAAAGCAGTTTACATTGATATTGATCTGTATGATATTTAACGTGAATATCTTGATGTTCCACAAAAGCACTTTTAAAAACAGCAGTTTATGTCTCGCTCCAGAAAATGGACTTGTACTGTTCTTGTTTGAGTAAGACTTCTGAGAAAAAAAAATAGGGGTGGAGGTGGGGGTTAGGGGGAGAGGAATAGGCAGCAGTGATGAAAGTTCTGAAATGTATGTGAGGTCCCCCTCCTGCCTCTCTCTCTCTCTCTCTCTCTCTCACACACACACACACACACACACACACGTGCACGCGCACGCACGCGCACGCACACTCTCTCTCTCTCTCACACACACAATCACACATACATACACACACAAACACATACACATACACAAACACGCACACACACACACATACACACACAAACACACGCACGCACACGCACACACACACACACACACCACACATACACACACATACACACACACACACACACACGTACACACACACACACACACAACCGCACACATACACTTTTTTTGTGGGAAGAGGAAGATAAAAAAACAAAAAAAAAAAAAACCACAGGAACGATGAGTGCCTCTTCGTCAAGAGTCTCATAGAGTTTCAGGGTGAATCATACTGACATAGACAGAGAAACCAGCTTTGCCCTCTGCCGTGAAAACGTTCACATCTCTTTAACCCTCCATCACCCGCGCCAAAGGGCCCCGGTAGACTGAGCAGCTAAGAGCGCGATGCTGATGCCTCAGGAGGTTGTGGGTTCCATCCTCAGATGATGGCGACAGTTTTTGTCTTCATGGCAGGTTATCTGGCACTCTTGATACAGCTGTGGAGTTAAGATTTCATCTCTCGCGTTCAATCCTAGCCTGCAATTCAGTTTCAGTTTCAGTTTCAGTTTCTCAAGACGACGTCTCCGCACTCGGAACGAATTCCATATGCACTAACGTCACAGGTGCCATGTGTATGGTGGTCATGGCACAAGCCTTAAACCTGCACATAAACCCATGAGCTGGCCAGGTCCTGAGGCCCTACCTAGTCTATGTTTTTACCTAGTCTATATTTGATACTGGTATTTTATCAGCCTATCACTGGAATAGGCTTGGTTACATGTAAATGACATGTGTTTGTATGTATCTTACCTTCAAAAGAGGAACATACATATAAAGTAAATAAATAAATAATTAAAGGTCTGAATCACAACACAACGAGTTATTCTGTATAAACTCGTCTCACGTGACAGAACCCCACCCCACCCCAATCAATGTCCAAATGCTCAGCTGTCTATCAACTAGGTGAAGACAATATTTTCTTAATCATAGATAGGTAAGTAAGTAAGTAAGTAAGTAAGTAAGTAAGTAAGTAAGTAGGTAAGTAAGCAAGTAAGTAAGTAAGTAAGTAAGTAAGTAAGTAGGTAAGTAAGCAAGTAAGTAAGTGAGTGAGTGAATAAGAAGTAAATAGGTGAATAAATAAATATAAAATAAAGGAATACGTAGATGAACAAAGAGATAAGAGATGAAAATAACAAATAACAGTAAACACATGCACATACCCACATACCTGCACACAGATATACACACACACTCATACATACACACCCATATCGACACAGCATGATGGCCGACAACAACAGCTACAACAACAGCAACAAAAACAACACCAGCAAAGAGGAAACACCCACATATACATATCATGACACACTTACAGACACATCTGCATAACAATCAACAAACAGCCCACAAACACATACACAGAGTTTGGCAAACTTGCAACATAACACTTAACTGGTTCGCTGCCCATCGTAATGCTCGAATCATTTTGGTGGTGACAGTTTAGCGTTTCATCGGTCCCGCCCCCAACCCCACCTCCCACCTTCCAAAATTTCAAGACCTTGAAAGTGCATAAGATTTTGCGCAGGCTCAAAGAATCTGCCTGATATAATTACAATAAGATTTGGATGGAGCGTATATGGAACTGTTTGAGTGCTATGAATCCCTCTTGAAAAACTCCTCCATACGGTACTCCATACAAATGCCAAGACATTATCTTGATTTACATGCGGGCAAGAAAAGGGAGATAATTTATTAGACATTAGAAGGGGAGGCAACCAGCACTGTTGTGAAGGGGACAAAGTGGAAACAGGTAGACGCTTTCAGATACTTCGGTCTTGCTTTTAGCGGGGACTCTCAGCTGGAAAAATATAACACAGATGTCGTCATCGGGAGGGCTTCTACCTGTCTGTTCTGCTTCAGCTCTTTTAACGTTAAGCATCATATCTGGCCGCTTTTGCGTTCGTACGAACTGCACCCCCTATGTGGTTGTGGTAAAGTAATATAGGGAGCTGCTGATCGCTAAGTGTCGAGACTATATAGTAAGGGATGAAGAGATGGCAGCTATGCCCAACAGAGAGATGAAGGCTCAGAGGAAGGCGAAGGAAGACTCTTTCGTTGTCTCTTGGTCCGGAGGCTGGGCTGGACTATAGTAAGGGATGAAGAGCTGGCAGCTTTGCCCAACAGACAGATGAAGACTCAGAGGAAGGCGAAGGAAGGCTCTTTCGTTGTCTCTTGGTCCGGAGGCTGGGCTGGACGTGGTTGGTGCACGTTGTGTGGCTATGTCCCGGGGTTTGTCATCTCTCCATCTTGCCATTCGGTTGTGAACAAGGTAACTGATGATTGGGTCCGAATGGGTCATGCAGCACATGGACAGCCCCCCCCCCCACCCCCACCCCAACCCCACTTTTTTAACTTGGTGAAATGGCTACCGTCTGGCGTCCGAAGCTGGGGTGTGATTGTACGATCAATAGTGAGGCATTATGGGGTGTGATTGTACGGTCAATGGTGAGGCATTATGGGGTGTGATTGTACGGTCAATGGTGAGGCATCATGGGGTGTGATTGTACGGTCAATGGTGAGGCATTATGGGGTGTGATTGTAGGGCCAATGGTGAGGCATTATGGGGTGTGATTGTAGGGTCATGGTGAGGCATTATGGGGTGTGATTGTACGATCAATAGTGAGGCATTATGGGGTGTGATTGTACGGTCAATGGTGAGGCATTATGGGGTGTGATTGTACGGTCAATGGTGAGGCATTATGGGGTGTGATTGTACGGTCAATGGTGAGGCATTATGGGGTGTGATTGTACGGTCAATGGTGAGGCATTATGGGGTGTGATTGTACGGTCAATGGTGAGGCATTATGGGGTGTGATTGTACGGTCAATGGTGAGGCATTATGGGGTGTGATTGTACGGTCAGTGGTGAGGCATTATGGGGTGTGATTGTACGGTCAATGGTGAGGCATTATGGGGTGTGATTGTACGGTCAATGGTGAGGCATTATGGGGTGTGATTGTACGGTCAGTGGTGAGGCATTATGGGGTGTGATTGTACGGTCAGTGGTGAGGCATTATGGGGTGTGATTGTACGGTCAATGGTGAGGCATTAGTGCTCTGGAACTCATCCAGAGCCTTCAGGTGTTTCTTGTTAAGATGTTTTATTCGTCTTGCAGGGAACAGTTCAGGGAGGGAGACGAAGAGGCAGACAGGGAAAAAGATGGGAAGACAATATCAGAGAGTGGACTGGCCTTGAATGGAATATCATTCTGCGGAAAGCTGAGGACCGTGAGGAGTGGAGGAAGTTGGTTTCAAAATCTTCAGTGGTGCCCCCAACGGTCAACCAGACTACGGGACTGATGATGATGATGATGATGATGATCGGCAACTGTTCCTATTGCCCCGATTTTTCTACTTATCTGTTAGGGTAGCAGTATTTCAAAGACATACAGGGATGGACTGAATAAGGTTATAAAGAAAGCAGAAGTCTTTTTTTTAAGGATCATCGTACTCAGTGAGGTCACCTTTGTGCTAACCCTCTTTTTCCCCCTCATTTTCTACGCCACCTTAATGGCCACAGAAGCTTGGGCATTTTTTAAAAAAAATGCAATGATGATGTCGAAGCGGTCATTTTATTTTTCACTTGACAAAGGGCCTGGGCTCGAAACGTTGTGTTTTATACTCACAAGGATCTTTTACAAACAAGGTATTTTTTAATATTTTGTTGACGTTGATAAGGATGATAATCATGATGCTATAGATTTCCATCTGGATTGAGACTACGTGACAGGGCTGTACTCCACGCTTACTGTCATAACATATCCTGGTGTCAAACAGGCCCGAGAGATGCCGACACCTACGGTGCTGGTCAGACGATTGTAGCAATACCCTCAATGACGCATCCGTAAAGTGGATGAGACTCGACTGTGTGGTCCCAGTCTTCCCAATGAGGCCATAGCACGCCCAGTTCTGGGTAGGAGCCGGTTAGAGCCGAAAAATCCCACACTGATTTTTGAAGGGACTGAAGGGGATTCGAACACACAACCTTCCAGTCAGTAGTCCGTTGCGTTACCCAATACACCACGGCGACAGGAGCAGTATTGCACAGTACGTACAGTATGTCTGGAGTGGTACGGAGGCCACAAGACAGTCTGGAGGTACTGTACAGCTGACGGACATCAATCAGACTGAATGAGTCTGGAAGTTCGGAGTCTGGAGTTTGTTCTAGAGAAATTCATCAAACTCGGATAATTCCATATGTGCTCCACCCAAATCTGCCAGCGATGACCATACAGACTCGCCGAGCCTGCACAAGAGCCTACACATTGGCAAGCTCTTGAAATAGGGGGAAGTAGGGGTGACGGGGATTTATGAAACACTAAGGTGACTAAGCTGACTGAGCACACAAAAATCCAGATCTACAGAGCCTGCGTCGTGAGCACCCTCCTGTATGGCAGCGAGTCCTGGACTTTGCGTGCCCGACAAGAGCAAAAGCTCAATGCTTTTCACATGCGTAGCCTCCGACGCATTCTAAACATCACCTGGCAGGACAAGGTCCCAAACAACACTGTCCTGGAAAGAGCTGGATGCACCAGCATGTACACTCTGCTGAAACAGAGACGTATGCGCTACGGAGAACTGGTGCAGGGAAAACGTCCCACAGGCAGACCACAGCTGCGATTCAAAGACGTGTGCAGGAGGGACCTAAAAGCCTTGAACATCGACAAGGACAACTGGGAAGCAACAGCCCTCGAACGGTCAGCCTGGAGACAGACTGTGCAGAAAGGTCTCTCCAAGTTCGAAGAGACACTCGCTCAGCAGCACGAGGAAAAGAGAACGAGAAGAAAGGCTGCAGCCCAGGCAGACAGACCAGCGTCAGTTCTTCATCTGTGCCCTCTGCCACAGGGACTGTCATTCCCGCGTCGGATTGGCCAGCCACACCCGACGCTGCACCAGAATAAACACCCAGAGCGCAACTCCATAGTCTTCCGAGACTGAAGGACGCCTATGATGATATGATGAAGGTGACACCACCAGAATGATAAAAACGTTAAGATGAGCAGCAAACAGGCCAGTTTTTAACGTTGCGGGGCTAAAAGCCAACTCCAAATATCGGATCTTGAGTTCACGGCTCTATCAGAATAATCAACCAACCCGCGTTAAAAACCATGCCCCATCCGAGGATTAAACCCAAAACCTCAGCATTATGGGCATGACGCTCTTACCACTGAGCCAGTGGCCAGACTGATAAACATTGCACAGGACTACAAGACATCCATTTAAACCAGGATTTCTCAGTCGAGTGATGCATCGCAGTGGTGGATTGAAACTACTCAAACTGGCCAGAACAACAAGGATTCTTCACAAACGTGACCAAATTAGACATATATACATGAGTCATTCATTTATTTAAAGGGATTTTTTTAGATGTAATATAATCGATAAAGTATTAGGCATCGTGAACTGTTATTTACTGACTGATTCTTGTGGTGGGGGATAAGCTGCTTTGAAATCATGGTCCCTTATCAACTCATATTGAGTGTTTGTGTAGACAAATGATCATAATTTTCATCATGTACGTATGTATGTATGCATATCTGTATGTCTGTATGTGTGTATATACGTTTGTACATAACGATATAATAACTTAAAATATTATATGGACAACCAACTGGATGTAAACAAAATGAAAAAAAAAACACGAATTATCAAAAAAAAACAAAACAAAAAAAAAAAGGATCTAGGAAAGAAATAAAGAATTTTATTATCTCGTTTCTATCATGTGCAATATGCTTTTAATACTGACAAGATATCCTATCTAATGAAAGATCGTTTTTTATAATGTGCAGAATTTGGCAGGATGAACACATGGGGAGCTGAAAATGTGCCTTCTTGCGCTCATGAATCTGCGCGCGTGCGGAGGGAGGGGGAGGACAAGGGGAGTTAGCTGGGGGGTGTTAAGCATATTTATGTTCACGTGCGTGTTTGTGCGCGAGTGTGTGCGCGCATGTGTGTTTATTTCTGTGTATAAAGGGGTGAGGGATGGATGGAGGGATAAGACGAAGCCTGTGTTTTTATGACGAATCTTCTTCGTCTTAATGGTTGGAGTTGTAACTGCCATTTTATCTACCATGCAATGTGTTTGGGAAGACGCAAAATATTATTGCACTGAACTGGATTGTATTATACTGCATTGTGTTGTACTGCATTGCATTGCATTGTATTGTGTTGTGTTGTTTGTATCGTATCGTATGTTGTGCTGCATTATATTGTATAGTATTCTATTGTATTATATAGTATTGTATTGCATTATACTACACTGTATTGTACCGAATTGTATTACCGCACATTATACTATACTGTACTACGCTGTATTGTATTATATTGTATGCTGTATTGTATTATATTGTATGCTGTATTGTATTATATTGTATGCTGTATTGTATTATATTGAATGCTGTATTGTATTATATTGTATGCTGTATTGTATTTATTGTATGCTGTATTGTATTATATTGTATGCTGTATTGTATTATTGTATGTGTATTGTATATATTGTATGCTGTATTGTATTATATTGTATGCTATATTGTATTATACCATATGTAGTGTAGCGTAACGTAGTGTAGTGTAGTGTAGTGTGGTGTAGTGTAGTGTAGTGTGGTGTAGTGTAGTGTAGTGTGTGTAGTGTGTGTATAGGTGGAGTGTAGTGTAGTGTAGTGTGGTGTAGTGTAGGTGGTGTGGTGTAGTGTAGTGTAGTGTAAAGTAGTGTAGTGTAGTGTAGTGTAGTGTAGTGTAGTGTGGTGTAGTGTAGTGTAGTGTGGTGTAGGTGTAGTGTGGTGTAGTGTAGTGTAATAGGTAGCGTAGTGTAGTGTAGTGTAGTGTACGGTATGTGTGTAGTGTAGTGTATGTAGTGTAGTGTAGTGGTAGGTAGTGTAGTGTAGGTAGTGAGTGTAGGGTAGGTGGTAGTGTAGTGTAGTGTAGGTAGGTAGTGTAGTGTAGGTAGGGTAGTGTAGTGTAGGGTAGTGTAGTGTAGTTGGTAGGGTAGTGTAGTGTAGTGTAGTGTAGTGTAGTGTAGTGTAGTGTAGGGTAGTGGTAGTGTAGTGTAGTGTAGTGTAGTGTAGTGTAGTGTAGTGTAGGGTAGTGTAGTGTAGGTAGTGTAGTGTAGTGTAGTGTAGTGTAGTGTAGGTAGTGTAGTGTAGGTAGTGTAGTGTAGTGTAGTGTAGTGTAGTAGTGTAGTGTAGTGTAGTGTAGTGGTAGTGTAGTGTGTAGTGTAGTGTAGTGTAGTGTAGTGTAGGTGTAGTGTAGTGTAGTGTAGTGTAGTGTAGGTAGTGTAGTGTAGTGTATGTAGTGTAGTGTATGTATGTGTGAGTTGTAGTATAGTTGTAGTGTAGTGTATTGTGTAGTGTAGTGTAGTGTAGTGTAGTGTAGTGTAGTGTATGTAGTGTAGTTTTAGTGTATGTGTAGTGTAGTGTATCGTATTGTACGGTAGTCTATTTTATCGTATGGTCGATCGTGTCGTATTGCATTGCATTGTATTGTGTTGTATCTATTGTATCGTATCTATATCGTATCGTATCGTATTGCATTGCATTGAAAAGTATGTATTGTATTACATTGTATTGTAATGTATTGAACTGTATTGTAATGCATTGCCATTGCATTGTATTGTATTGCATTGTATTGAAATGTATTGTTTAGTACTGCACTGTATTGTATTGCATTGCATTGTATTGTAATGTATTGTACAATATTGTATTGTATTGCATTGTATTGTATTGTATTGCATTGTATTGTATTGCATTGCTTTGCATTGCATTGTATATATATTGTACTGTATCGTATCATATTGCATACATTGTTTGTACTGCATGTATTGTACTGCATTGTATTGTACTGTATTGCATTGTATTGTAATGTACAGTACAATATTGTACTGTATCGTATCGTATTGCATTGGATTGCATGCATTGCATTGTATTGTAATGTATTGTATTGTACCTATCGTATTGTATTGCATTGCATTGCATTGTGTTGTACTGCATTGTATTGTATTGTACTATATCGTATCGTACTGAATTACATTGTATTACATTGCATTGCATTGCACTGTATTGTGTTGCATTGCATTGCATTGCATTGTACTGTGTTGTATTGTATTGTAGTGGATTGGATTGGATTGCATTACATTGCATCACATTGCACTGCATTACATTACATTACATTACACTCTATATTGCATTGCATTGCATTGTATTGCGTTGTGTGCGTTGCGTTGCGTTGTTTGTATTGTATTGTATTGTATTGTGTTGTGTGTTTGTGTTGTACTGCATTGTATTGTATTGTATTACATCGCATTGTGTTGTACTGCATTGTACTGTGTTGTACTGCATTGTACTGTTATTGCATTGCATTGCATTTTGCATGTGTTGCATTGCACTGTATTGTATTGTATTGTTTGTGTTGTGTTGTGTTGTGATTGTGTTGTATTGTATTGTATTGTATTGATTGTATTGTATTGTATTGTATTGTATTGTATTGTGTTGTGTTG
>JAPXFY010000018.1:71465328-71467828 GCA_030674185.1 Monoplex corrugatus
GTCGCCAACACCATGCGGCAGGGCACTTGATGATGATGATGTAGTCACATACCGCCTGCATAGTGTGGGCAACAACAACAAAAAAAGTGCGAACACGCATCCAAAAATCGGAACGCTGAAAGAAAAGTTATTTAGAAAGCAATGACTATAAAAGCAACGATCTGAGTAATGAAACAAAACAGTCGCAAATCTTCGACCAACAGGTCTTTGTCGAGCAACAGACAACAAAGAAACAAATTCACACGATTCAGAACAAAGACACTAACGTCCCTGATGTTTTCGCCCTTTAATCTAGTGAATATGTTACTTTGCTGTTTTCCGTGTACACTTGACATGTTACTTTGCTGTTTTTCGTGTACACGTGACATGTTACTTTGCTGTTTTCCGTGTACACTTGACATATTACTTTGCTGTTTTTTGTGTACACTTGACATGTTACTTTGCTGTTTTTTGTTTACACTTGACATGTTACTTTGCTGTTTTTTGTGTACACTTGACATGTTACTTTGCTGTTTTTTGTTTACACTTGACATGTTACTTTGCTGTTTTCCGTGTACACTTGACATGTTACTTTGCTGATTTTTGTGTACACTTGACATGTTACTTTGCTGTTTTTCGTGTACGCTTGACATGTTACTTTGCTGTTTGTTGTGTACACTTGACATGTTACTTTGCTGATTTTTGTGTAGACTTGACATGTTACTTTGCTGTTTTTCGTGTACACTTGACATGTTACTTTGCTGTTTTTTCGTGTACACTTGACATGTTACTTTGCTGTTTTTCGTGTACACTTGACATGTTACTTTGCTGTTTTTTCGTGTACTTTTCTCGTGTTTCTTTGCTGTTTTTCGTGTACACTTGACATACTTTTTCGCTGTTTTTCGTGTACACTTGACATGTTACTTTGGTGTTTTTTCGTGCATATTTGACATGTTACTTTGCTGTTTTTCGTGTACACTTGACACGTTGCTTTGCTGTTGTTCGTGTACATTTCACATGTTACTTTGCTGTTTTTCGTGTACACTTGACAGGTTACTTTGCTGTTTTTCGTGTACACTTGACATGTTACTTTGCTGTTTTTCGTGTACACTTGACATGTTACTTTGCTGTTTTCCGTGTACATTGGACATGTTACTTTGCTGTTTTCCGTGTACATTGGACATGTTACTTTCTGTTTTCCGTGTACACTTGACATGTTACTTTGCTGTTTTTCGTGTACATTGGACATGTTACTTTGCTGTTTTTCGTGTACACTTGACATGTTACTTTGCTGTTTTCCGTGTACATTGGACATGTTACTTTGCTGTTTTCCGTGTACACTTGACATGTTACTTTGCTGTTTTCCGTGTACATTGGACATGTTTCTTTTCTGTTTTCCGAGTACACTTGACATGTTACTTTGCTGTTTTTCGCATACACTTCACGCGTTATTGCTGTTTTTCGCATACACTTCACACGTTATTGCTGTTTTTCGTGTACACTTGACAAACGCCATAAGTCCCAAAATGTGCACCTGTCTTGTTTCGTTAACCCTTTGGACGCCTGCACACTGTCCACCAGCGTCCTGCATTGTAAACCATGCTACCAAAGCAAACACTTAACCCTTTGACTCCCTCACCCTGTCCACCAGCTTCCTGCAGGAAGTTGGTGGACAGGGTGAGGGAGTCAAAGGGTTAAGTGTTTGCAGTTGGTGGATAGCTCGTGGGAGTCAAAGGGTTAGTCAGGCCACCGTTCTTATTCTACTTTCATGTTTCTGGTTTAATTGCTTCGAACGCTGGCAACCACTTTTGAAGCTGATTGCAGTGATGGTATGGTCAGGTGTGATGAGTATGGCGGACGTAAATTTACATGAATGTGGAGATGATTTAGGGGTTACTTTCTTTTTCTTTCGTTTTTCCATTCCTTGCTGCTTTCCCTCCTTCCTTCCTTCCTTTCTTCCTTCCTTCCTTTCTTCCTTTCCTCCTTCTTTCCCTCCTTCCTTCCTTTCTTCCTTCCTTCCTTCTTTCTTTCTTTCCTTCTTTCCTTCCTTCCTTTCCTTCCTTCCTTCCTTCCTTCTTTCCTTCTTCCCTTCCTTTCTTCCTTCCTTCCTTCTTTTCCTTTCCTTTCCTTCCTTTCCTCCTTCCTTCCTTCCTTCCTTCCTTCCTTCCTTCCTTCCTTCCTTCCTTCCTTCATTCATTCATTCTTTCCTTCATTCCTTCCTTCCTTCCTTCCTTCGTTCTTCTTTCTTTCTTTCTTTTCTTTCTTTCTTCCTTCCTTCCTTCCTTCCTTCTTTCCCTCCTTCCTTCCTTCCTTCCTCTCCTTCCATCCATCCTTCCTTCCTTTTCTTCATTCATTCATTCCCTCCTTCCTTCCTTCCTTCCTTCCTTCCTTTCTTTCTTCCTTTCCTTCCTTCCTTTCCTTCCTTCCTTCCTTCATTCATTCCCTTCCTTCCTTCCTTCTTCTCCTTCCTTCCTCTTCCTTCCTTCCTTCCTTCCTTTCTTCCTTCATTCATTCTTCATTC
>JAPXFY010000018.1:71482828-71490328 GCA_030674185.1 Monoplex corrugatus
CTTTGACTCCCAGGCCCTATCCAAATCAACTGCAAAAACGTAACCCTTTGATTCCCTCACCCTATCCACCAGCTTCCTGCAGGAAGCTGGTGGATAGGGTGAGGGAATCAAAGGGTTACGTTTTTGCTTTGCCGGCATGGTTAGTAATACAGGATGCTGGTGGACAGGGTGCGGGAGTCAAAGGGTTACAGGATTGCAGCTGGGAGGCTTAATACAGGCGTTTTGTTGGAGAAAGGTCAACCCTCCTGCGAGAAGAATGGAAAAAGACGCGATTATGTCGCTAACCCTATCTCGGATTTTGCCCTGAGTAAAAAACGTATTCATCGCCTATCAAATGTGTGCTGCTGACTAGCAGATAACCAGCTTTTAAAACAGTAGATCCAGTTTTCAAAGGAAAAATGATAAAGTCATAAATGGAAATACTTTTTACGCTTCTGGCAGTAGAAAGAATCAGGTATCTAACTCACATCGAAAGGAATGAATTAGCATTAACTTGATTTTTTATTCATCGGTATTTTATGCTCCAATAAATTCAGAGATATAGAGATCGAGTAATTTCACTTTAGCATTAAGATCAAAATCGTGAATATTTGATGCTAGTCTGTTACAATCAAAAGTAATGACAATGGAAACTAGTTGTGTTCTACAGCATCATCATCATCATCATCATCATCATCATCATCATCATCATCATCATCATCAGGTGCCCTGCCGCATGGCGTTGGCGACCATGGACTTCCAACCATCTCTATCTCTCGCTGCCCCCAGTATCTCCCCCACCCTCCTCATCCCCAGCCATTCTGCAAGTCCGTCCAGCATTCTCTCCCTGGGTCTACCTGCTGCTCTTCTTTCCCTCCAGCTTTCCCGTTGTGACCAGGTGCTCCAAATCCCCCTTTCTCATAAAATGGCCTATAAATGTTGCCTGTCTTTTCCTAATCTTCCACATGAGTGATCTACTCGTGTCTGCCTCCATCAAGACTATCTCGTTTGTTTTCTTTGCTGTCCATGGAACTCTCAACATTCTTCTGAGAAACCGCATCTCGGCTGCCTCAATCTTGCTCTGGCTTTGCTTGCTGATTGTCCACGCCTCGCATCCGTACAACAGTTTTGGTTCTATGTAACATTCAAGGACTCTCTTTCTGATGTTAATTGATAGGCATTTGTTGGTAAGAATGCTTGTCATCTTCTTGAATGCTGTTTTGGCTTGGCCGATTCTGTTGGCTATTTCCGATGTGCATCTGCCGTCTGATGAAATGACCGTTCCCAGGTATTTGAACTTATTAACCTGTGTCAAGGTTGTGCCATTTGCTGTTATTTTTGTGTACTCCAGCATCTAGCTAATGCACCCACACAGTGTACAAGCAAAATAACAGCAAACGGCACAACTTTTAGACAGGTTGATAAGTTTAAATATCTGGGAACGGTCATCTCACCAGACGGCAGATGCACATCAGAAATAGCCAACAGAATCGGCCAAGCAAAAACAGCATTCAAGAAGATGAAACGCGTTCTTACCACCAAATGCCTATCAGTTAACATCAGGAAGAGAGTTCTTGAATGTTATATAGAACCGATTCTGTTGTCAGTTTGTGAGGCGTGGACGGTCAACACGTAATGTCAGAACAAAATAGAGGCAACTGAAAATGTGGTTTCTAAGAAGAATGTTGAGAGTTCCATGGACAGCAAAGAAAACAAACGAGACAGCCTTGAAGGAGGCAGACACAAGAAGATCATTGATAAAGAAGATTAGGAAAAGACAAGCAACATTTAAAGGCCATTTATGAGGAAAAGGGAATTAGAGCACC
The DNA here is from genome assembly GCA_030674185.1 of Monoplex corrugatus. Lineage (NCBI taxonomy): Eukaryota > Metazoa > Mollusca > Gastropoda > Littorinimorpha > Ranellidae > Monoplex > Monoplex corrugatus. The sequence continues at coordinate 71,484,634 of JAPXFY010000018.1, forward strand.
TGGTCACAACAGGAAAGCTGGAGGGAAAGAGAACACCTTGGTAGACCCAGGGAGAAAATATTGGATGAACTTGCAGGGTGGCTGAGGACGGAGATGGTGGAAGATGTACTGGCAGTGACAAGGGATAGACTCATATGAAGGGCCATAATCTCCAACGCCATGCAGCAGGGCACATGATGATGATGGTGATGATGATGATGATGATGATGATAGCAATAATAATAACAATGATGATGATGATGATGATAGCAAGAAGAAGAAGAAGAGTAATAATAATAATAACAATAATAATAGTTATAATAATAGTAATGATAATAATAATAATAATAAAGAAAAAAGATGAAAAAGAATTAGCCAGTAAAAGGTAGTTGTCTCTGAAAGCGTCGAGACATTTCCTGTCCCTATAACATAAGCATTTAGCTTGGTTCAAGATGCTTCCTTGTAGATAACAGTTTGGCAGAGTTGTCTTCCCTGAAGACAAACATATCTGGTTAAGTTACCCGTGTTGGTTGAGGTATGATAGCGAAACACCTCTGAAGAGATAAAGAAGTAGTGGTTTTAGAAGTCGGTCTGCCGTGATGTTGATGTTCCTAGATCATACCACGCAAAGGTTGGTATACGAACACGTGGGTGGCACACACCCATGATCACGGAGAAGCCATTACTTCATTCATTGCTTTTCATCATCATCATCATCATCATCAGGTGCCCTGCCGCATGGCGTTGGCGACCATGGACTTCCAACCATCTCTATCTCTCGTTGCCCCTAGCATCTCCCCCACCCTCCTCATCCCCAGCCACTCTGAAAGTCCGTCCAGCATTCTCTCCCTGGGTCTACCTGTTGCTCTCTTTCCCTCCAGCTTTCCCGTTGTGACCAAGTGCTCCAAATCCCCCTTCCTCATAAAATGGCCTATAAATGTTGCTTGTCTTTTCCTAATCTTCCTTAAGAGTGATCTACTTGTGTCTGCCTCCATCAAGACTGTCTCGTTTTGTTTTCGTTGCTGTCCATGGAACTCTCAACATTCTTCTGAGAAACCACATCTCGGCATTGCTTTTAGGAGTTTGCAATTTGTTCAAGAGGAATTCATCGCTCTTCAACAATTCCATAATCGCTCCATCCAAATTTGCCGGCAAGTTATCTGGGCAAACCTCCAGAGTCTTGTGTCAAATCCTATTTGTGATGGCAAGATCTTGAATTGTAAGATGGGAAGCAGGACCGAAGAAGAAACACTGAACTCACATCACCATAACAATGGAAACATGAAGCTGGGCAGCGAGCATGTCTGTTTTTTAATGTTGCAGGCTATGAATGAAATCGAGATATCAGATCTCGAGTCCACAGCTCTGTAAAAAAAAAAATCAACCTAGTCCACAAAAAAAAAAAAAAAAATTATATATATATATATATGTATATATATATATGTGTGTGTGTGTGTGTGTGTGTGTGTGTGTGTGTGTGTGTGTGTGTGTGTGCGTGTGTGTGTGTGTGTGTGTGTGTGTGCGTGTTTGTGTGTTTGTGTGTGTGTGTGTGTTTGTGTGTGTGGTGGTCTTTGATTTAATGTCTATTCACTAAAGTGATTTTAGACAACAACAAAAACAAAAAAAAACAAAAACAAAAAACAAAAAAAGGGGGGGGGGGAGTGATAGAGGAGGAGTGAAGAAGATATTTGAAAATTGTCAATTTTGAATTTGAGAAAAGATGATCCAGAAAACAACTGTTTTGAAGAGGGGAAGGTAAAACTAACAAATAATGTTACCATAATTATCGATTTAAACAAACAAACTGACAAACAAAATTAGTAAATATCCGGAAGAAATGAATAAAAAGTAAAACTAATAATTGACTAACCACAACAATGAACAAGTCAAATAACATTTTAAAGGTAATTCGCTATAGGACTTTTTGACAGGCTAACAAAAAATTCATACAGTAATGATGATGAGGCAAATATGTCAGAAACTGTACTCACAGATAGTGTTGGAATATGTCGTTTTACCCTAACGCAAGAAAGAATATGACTATGTGTTATCTTCTTTCCACACAGACACACTATGTTATTGGTATATTTTGTTTTGAATGCATCAAGTTTCCATCTGTACATAAGGGACTGTATAGTTCTGCTGGCATGAAGCTGCTTAAGTATTTTGCTAACTTCAAAGTTCATGTGACATTTATCATACTTTTTCTGTTTTAATTGGAACTGCTTCCAGATGTAGTTGTCCACTAAAGTGTAATTCTCGTGCAACGAGAGAGAAAGCTGGATACTGTTTGAATCTGGTGAGTTATTAGCTCCCCGTTTGGCAGCCCTGTCAACTTCATTATTATAACTAAAAGAACTATGAGAAGGTATCCAGCAGAAAGTAATATCAGTGCCTCTTAAAGATAAATTATGAATCAAGTGACTTATTTCCAGAATCATTTCTGATCTTGTTTGTAATTTTGATAATTCAAGAGCCTGAAGTACTGATTTTGAATCAACGCAAAGAAGTATCTGAAAAATTGTCCTAGGAAGACTTATCAGAAAGTTTAAAGCCATTAATATTGCAAAGAGTTCAGCTGTAAAGATAGATTTATCAAGTCCTATGTAGAAAGATTTTTCAATTTTGAGAGCAGGTATTAAAAACGCTGAGCCTGCTTTTTTTTCAATTACTGACCCATCAGTGTAAATTTTCAAATGATCAGAATATACGTCGTTTATATGACATTTAACCTGACTTGCCAGTAAGTTTATATTGTCTCCTTTTTTTAAATTAGTGTGGTGTACGTCAAATCGTGCTCTTTGGAGTTCCCAACTGGGTACTGGCGAAAAGGAAGGTCGTATAGATACAGGATCTACGTCTAGATCAATTCCTGAGCCTTTCATGACGTCAGATGTGTATGTTGCAAGTGTGACCTGTGAAGATATTGATTTAGCTCGTTTTGGAAAGTCGGTATCTGATCTCAGTTTAATTTCTGTTTCTGAGATGTTTTCTACGGTAGTGTTTCTTAACAAAAATTTAGTAGAAGCGACTTTCCTTTGCTCATCAAGTGGCAACAGTTTGATTTCATTATATGTCCGAAGACAGGAAGCATGCATTGGAAGACCCAGTGCAAGTTTGAAACCTTTACAATCTATGCTCTGCAGTTTTTTTAGTAAGTGTTTCGGTGCACTGAAGAAGATTTCTTGAGCATAGGTTAATTTAGATCTAACAAGCGATTTACAAAGATGAACAAGTGTTGATGAATCTTGACCCCATGTCTGTTTGCGAACTATTTTTATGAAATTTAAACTTTTTTGAGCTTTGGTTAATAAGTATTCAATATGCTGATTCCAAGATAATTTTGCTGTAAGGAAAACTCCTAAGAATTTAATCGACTCGTTAAACTGAAGAAGAGTATCTCCCAGTTTGAAAGTGGGAATATTTACTGGGTTAGCTCCATTATTAAATAAAACTATTTTTGTTTTTTCCAGGGATAGATGTAACCCATTTTCTACCATGTATCGCGCTATTTTATCAAGTTCTAATTGGTAGCATTTGCGTGTATAATTGATACAGCGCAAAGGAGTTTTCTTTTTCATATTTACCTGCATCCACATGCATAAATCGTCAGCATATTGAGCTAAAACTACATGCTTAGATACTTTACTGGGTAAGTCATGCATTAATATCATGAAAAGAAGGGGAGCTATAACGGACCCCTGAGGGATACCCATTTGAAGAATTCGTTTCGTGGAATATACATTTTCAATCCTCGTTTGAAATACTCTGTTTTCTAAGAAACACTTAACATAGCCAAAAATGTGACCTGTCAGCCCAATACTTTTAAATTTGAATAACAATCGGGAGTGCCACACTTGATCGTATGCTTTCGTTATATCAAAAAATGTAGCTAAAACACATTGACGTCTTGCAAATTGTTGTTTTATATTAGTAGTTAGCTTTGTTAGGATCTCTACTGGTGACCTGCCTTTTCGAAATCCTGCCTGATTTACTGGTATTATTTTATTCTTTTCACAATAGTGCATCAGTCTCTTTAAGATTATTTTCTCCATTAGTTTACATACATGTGATGTTAATGCAATTGGCCTGTAGTTTTTCAAATCGGTATTACATTTTCCTGGTTTTAATACAGGAACCACTATTGTTTCTTTCCAGTTGTTAGGCATTATCCCACTATTCCAGCATTTTTGAAATATGTCATGTAGCAAGATTATAAAATTTTCTGGTAAATTTTTCAGCATCTCATTGGAAATTGCATCTAGTCCAACTGACGTTTTTTTTACTTGGAAGGGACTGAATGGCATCTTTTAATTCTTGAAGTGTGAGTGATGCATTTATGTAGTGAGTATTGTCAGAGGCAGGGTCCTTATATACATCTTTCTTTTCATCTCGTTCCCTATAATTTCTATCAGAGACAGGGAGTCCTTCTACACGACAGGCCTCAGCAAACACGTCTGCAAAAGCTTCTGCTTTTTCCAATGAGCTAGGAATAGGGTTATTTTCTAGCTTTACTGGAATTGATGGCAACTTAATCCCGTTTTTCATTAATTTTAGTTTTTGTGTGTGTGTGTGTGTGTGTGTGTGTTTGTGTGTTTGTGTGTTTGTGTGTGTGTGGGGGGGGGGGGGCACAAGCCCTGCGTTTTGAGCGTGGCACTGACCCATGGGGCTACCAAAGTGATGACAGTTAGTTAGCTTATGGCAACGTGTGGAGATGCAGGAGAGGGGCTGGTGTACAGGAGTTTCCTTCTGAAGATCAAGCAGTCTAAATTTCAGGTAGACAGTTGTGTTGTGTGAGAGAGAAAATGTGACAATTTGACAAAACGCCTACATCTATAAAAAAAAAAAAAAAGTGGTAATAAACTTTCATGAGTGTGGGACTGCTGTGTGTGTATGTACATGGGAAATGGGGGTCTAATCCTTTGACTCCTGCACCCTATCCACAAACTGGAAAAAATTAACCCTTTGACTCTTTCACCCTATCCACCAACTTCCTACAGGGAGCTGGTGGATACGATGAGGGAGCCAAAGAGTTATGTTTCTGCTTTGCTAACATAGCAGACAGTTCAGGATGCTGGTGGACAGGGTGCAGAAGTCAAAGGGTTAAATGTATGTGTAAACATTAGTCTGTTTTATTTGCATTCTGCAGTCACTTGACATCCAGTCACATTTATGGCTGTATCAAAATCTGCAAAGACAATGGAGGAAAGTGCAGGCGATGTTGGTTAAAACATTCAGACACTTTGAATGGGTCTGTACAATAAATTCCACTCAGACTGGAAACAAACCAGTGGAGACTCAAAGCCATAACCAGAATGCTAAAAGCCGTTCTGCAGGAATTTCTCTATGCAGATGACTGTGCACTGGCTGTACACTTGTACAAGGACGTACAGTACATCACTGAGAAATTTGCAGCAGTCTGCAAACACATGGCCTTACAGCTAGCTTCAGCAAGACAGAGGCTATGTTTCAGCCAACATCATCTCAGACTTCTAGCTCTTCACCATTTTCAATTGTCAGTAGATCAAGACTGTCGACAAAGTCTGCTACTCGGGCAATACAGTGAGCAGTTAAGGAACTCTTGATGCTGAGATGGCACCCTGAATCTCCATATCTAGTTCTGCTTCTGGAAGGTTGACCAACAGGTTGTGGTAAAACCATGACATCAGGCTCACTGCAAAGATTGCTGTTGCAGAGCTAGGCTAGGTAGGGCTTC
>JAPXFY010000018.1:71495328-71502828 GCA_030674185.1 Monoplex corrugatus
GGATCTGTTGCAATGTGTGACATTTTTTTTTCTTTTTCTCACTCTGTCCATCCTCAAGACTTCTTGTCCAGTCTCCATCTCAGAAAGCATACACACACAAACACGTAGACACAGAGCACACAGCGCACGCGCTCGCACGCACACACACACACACACACACACACACACACACACACACACACACACACACACACACACACACACAACAACAATGCAAAACACACACACACACACACATAATCACACACACACACACACATCACACCACACACACTTACACACACACACACAACACACAGCATACATCACACACACAATCACACACCACATACAACACACACACACACACACACACACAACACAACACACATACAACACACACACACACACACACACACACACAAAACACACACACATACACCACACACAACACACACACACACAACACACACACACACACACACAACACATACACCACACAACACACAACACACACACACACACACACACACACACACACACACAACATACACAAACTCTCAGTACAGCTTCAGACTGACAAGATCATTAGCCACTACATGTTTCAACGTATAAGCGAAGTTGTTTTTTGTCTAGAGAGACAGTATAAAGACGAAGTTGTTTTGTCTAGAGAGACAGTATAAAGACGAAGTTGTTTTTGTCTAGAGAGACAGTATAAAGACGAAGTTGTTTTGTCTAGAGAGACAGTATAAAGACGAAGTTGTTTTTGTCTAGAGAGACAGTATAAAGACGAAGTTGTTTTGTCTAGAGAGACAGTATAAGACGAAGTTGTTTTTGTCTAGAGAGACAGTATAAAGACGAAGTTGTTTTTGTCTAGAGAGACAGTATAAAGACGAAGTTGTTTTTGTCTAGAGAGACAGTATAAAGACGAAGTTGTTTTAGTCTAGAGAGACAGTATAAAGCAGAAGTTGTTTTAGTCTAGAAAGACAGTATAAAGACGAAGTTGTTTTAGTCTAGAGAGACAGTATAAAGACGAAGTTGTTTTTGTCTAGAGAGACAGTATAAAGACGAAGTTGTTTGTCTAGAGAGACAGTATAAAGACGAAGTTGTTTTTGTCTAGAGAGACAGTATAAAGACGAAGTTGTTTGTCTACAGAGACAGTATAAAGACGAAGTTGTTTTTGTCTAGAGAGACAGTATAAAGACGAAGTTGTTTGTCTACAGAGACAGTATAAAGACGAAGTTGTTTTTGTCTACAGAGACAGTATAAAGACGAAGTTGTTTTTGTCTAGAGAAACAGTATAAAGACGAAGTTGTTTGTCTACAGAGACAGTATAAAGACGAAGTTGTTTTTGTCTAGAGAGACAGTATAAAGACGAAGTTGTTTGTCTACAGAGACAGTATAAAGACGAAGTTGTTTTGTCTACAGAGACAGTATAAAGACGAAGTTGTTTTTGTCTAGAGAGACAGTATAAAGACGAAGTTGTTTGTCTAGAGAGACAGTGTGAAGACGAAGTTGTTTGTCTAGAGAGACAGAATAAAGACGAAGTTGTTTCAGGAAGACGTGAGTGTTCACAACACGCCGAAACACACCAGGTGTACTTGAGACACAAACCCTACTGACGGAATAATGATCCTTCCACCATCCCCACTCCAAGACCCTTCTCTCTACCCACCATCCTCCATACCCTCAAACCCCCTCCCCCACTTCCCCACCATTGTACCCAGTCCACCCTCTTCTACAATCCTGTTTGCATCAACACAACAGCAGACGCAACACTCCTTCATCCTTCATACCTACTGAGACAGGTACAGAAAGAAGCCAAGTTGGTCAGATCAGTAAGGCTGAAAGTCATCGAGAATAGTACTGCTTTAATAGATATACAGGGGGTGCAAAGTAGGTATACAGTTATGAAAAAAGAAAACACGTACAATACTCATTGCATTTATTACAAAAACAAATGAATATTGTATATACATATAATAACAAGCATAGCCTTAATCCTCAGATACTCAAACTGCTTGCCGTCGGTATTCACACACTCCTCTAATCGAGAGCGGAATTAAGCATTATAATAATGATGTAATACTTACTGTATACCTACTTTTGCACCCCCTGTATTATGTTCGCTGCAGTTTCCAGTTCAGTCTAGTCACCCGTTGGAACTGGTAAACGTGAGTGGTGGTGGAGGAAGGGGAAGGTTATCTGTAAAATATATCACTAGTTGCAACGTATTTCTTGAGTAAGTAATGCATGAAGCAGAGAAAATGGAAAGGATTCGCTTTTTCTGGTAACAGCAACATAGGAAGGGAAAAAAAAGAACTGATGGAAGCAGTAGGCCCTACCTACACCCAGAGTGAAGTGTCGGGCTATCGTAAATCAGCACGAGCTGCCAGATTTCTTAGACACACCTGACTGCTCTGATAAAGCAATACACGGACCGTGGCACCTAGCTAGTTTTGCCCCTGTGATAACGTTTCGCACGTTAGGCAACGCTCCTGCTGGATCGCATCATTCCCTGTGTGTGCGATCGCACAGCTGGAGTCTGGGGGATGTTCCCAGTTCAATGCCTATCGCTTGGGTACATACACCTGTAGGTCTGTTAGTGTGGGGTGTATTTTGTTTCCGGGGTTTGGCTCTTCCTAATGTTTTCATGCAAGCATGTTTCTAAACTATATTTTATAAAAATTCCCGTAAGACCTTGCCAACGCATAGGATTTGTGCACGCTTAAATGCTGTTTTCTCTGCTTCAGCTTTTTCGGATAGTTAAGTTACTAATGTCAGACTAAAATCCACAAGTTTTGTCAGATTGACTTGAAATTTTCTGCAAAGACTGAGGACATATTTGGCTTTAAAATGGACTATTTTTAATGGTGTCAGGTAAGAGGAAGGAGGGTGGAGAGATGTTCAGTTTTTATGTTTTTCCATTTGCACTATGGTCTTATGAAATGAGCTAGAGAGTTGGTTTTATTCTTTTTAAGTATTTGACGGTGCCCTACCACTGTGGTAAGTATGAAGTTAATTGAGTTAAAACTGTAGAAGTTATGCTGGCAATGGATAACATATCCATCTCGCAATCGCACTTACAGTTATCTAATAAAATATTTTTTTCTAAAAAATAAATATATGTAACTAGATTTTTGTTTATTGCCCCTATAATTATGATAATCAAACTGTAACATCAGCAAAATTCAACAAAATCAATTGATATTTAGAATTCAAAAACTGAAAAACCAAAATAAAGAACAATCGCTCAAAATCACCTAACAAACTGACCTTTTAAATTCAGGAATCTGCCATTGGAGCGCGTATGGAATTGTCTAAGTGTGATGACTCCCTCTTGAACAAACTCCAAACTCATCTCTGAAGCAATAACACGGTCTTTGCATCATTCAATGGCGACTGCTACAACCTCGGGAAAATATAACGTATGATCCAAAACAAGTTTGACTGCCCGCGCCCAAGCAAACACAAACCAGAAGAACAAGAAAACCAATGTAAGCGCGTATCCAACGAGACAAAACAAAACAAGCGCAAATTTTCGGCCAACTAGCCTTTGTCAAGCGCGAACGCACGGTCACAGACAGATCACAGACACCAAACAATGGATAATAAAAACGGGACTAAAAACTTCCCTGCCGCCTCGTCCAGTGGGTAAGAAATGGAATAACGTATGAGTAAAGAAAACTATAGTGGTATTAGAAAATATTCAATTGCAGTCTTCGACAATCGTCATCAACAACTGAACAGCAGGTTTACAATATTCCTGGTCTCTTTAGCGCGTTGACTGTGAAATCATTCCCATCCATTGCAGGTATTCATTATGCAGGGAAAACAATAACTGGAATAACAGAAGCTTAAACAATTGATACCTTGGCTTGAAAGCGTTTGGAAGAGCAGGTTCGGTTTCAAAAATGACAAAATTCCAACTGTCCTGAAAAGAAAAGTCTACGACCGGTGCATTTTGCCCACAGTCATCTACGGTGCAGAAACGTGGAATCTAACGGAAAAAAACCCTCGCTTTGAAACCAAGAACCATGCAGCTAGTACAAAAAAAAATCATGCTTGGTATCATCTGAAAAGCTCGCAAAACGGCTCAGAGGATCAGAGAAAGAACAAAAAGTCCGAGACATCCTGGAAACCATCAACAAACTGAAATGGAACTGGACAGGACATCTCACCCGGAGAAGGGGCAATCGTCGGTCAACAAAAACCACGTTCTTGATACCAAGAGACGGCACTCGCAATAGAGGAATGCAGAAAACTAGATGGTGAGACGACCTAGATGGATTTAACAAGAACTGGAGAGGAAAAGCGCTGGAATGAAATAAATGGAAGCAGCTGCGGAAGGCCTACGTCCAACAACGGACTTTCGATGGCTGAAAGATAGATAGACAATTGACACACTGTTTCTAATTATTTGATTGTTGAAACTATGTATTCATTTAAACAGCTGTTTGCTAATGGAAAACACCCTTAGAGTTGGCTGAGACGTATCTTGAATAAAAATAGCCATGCGTTTAAAACATAAAAGAGGTACTGTTCAGTGTTGGCGTGTCTTTTAAACACGTGACTTTAAACCCTGTATTTATTGTTGGGTTTGTTTGCAGATAAGCTTATGCAATGTAATCTGTTGTACAAAGTTTCTTTCTCTGCATGTCTGTTTCCAGTAAACCTTTCCTCTCCCAGCCCCCCCTCCCCCCCCCCCCATCACCACCTCCATCTGCTCATTATTTTTAAACTTACAAAGATCGGTTCATATCAACGTGAGCATATCTCTCTCTCTCTCTCTCTCTCTCTCTCTCTCTCTCTGCCTCTGTCTCTCTCTGTCTCTGTCTCTCTCTCCCTCCCCCCTCTCTCTGCCTCTGTCTCTGTCTCTCCCTCTCTCTGCCTCTCTCTCTCTCTCCCCTCCCCCCTCTCTCTGCCTCTGTCTCTGTCTCTCCCTCTCTCTGTCTCTCTCTCTCTCTCTCCCTCCCCTCTCTCTCTGCCTCTGTCTCTGTCTCTCCCTCTCTCTCTCTCTCCTCTCTCTCCAGCCCCCTCTCTCTTTGTCCCTACTTAAACAAGCTGGCCAATTCTGCTGAGAGATGTGTGGACCAAGATTTTATTTTTTATCCCAGCTTACAACATAAAAACTGGCCCTATTTGCTGCTATCGTCATTATGTTCCAATCATTCTGGTGGTATCAACTTAATGTTTCTTAATGGGTGCCGCTCTCATCTCCCCTCCATATTTCAAGACCTTTACCAGCCCATATCATTTTAGCACTAAAATCAAGAATCTGCTAGATAATCATTGACAAATTTGGGACGAAGATGTACAGAAATGTCCACGCTTGATGGAATTCTTTTGAACGCAAAAATTTGGTGAAATGTTATTTGATCTACGATAGTGTACACCTTTGAAGAGATATAGGAGGCTTTGAGTGCTAGGTGTAGAAGGCTGTCTCCTGTGGTGGGCTTTGAGTGCTGGGTGTAGAAGGCTACTTCCTGTGGTAGGCTCTGAGTGCTGGGTGTAGAAGGCTGCCTCCTGTGGTGGGCTTTGAGTGCTAGGTGTAGAAGGCGGTCTCCTGTGGTGGGCTTTGAGTGCTGGGTGTAGAAGGCGGTCTCCTGTGGTGGGCTTTGAGTGCTGGGTGTAGAAGGCTGTCTCCTGTGGTGGGCTTTGAGTGCTGGGTGTAGAAGGCTGCCTCCTGTGGTGGGCTTTGAGTGCTGGGTGTAGAAGGCTGTCTCCTGTGGTGGGCTTTGAGTGTTGGGTGTAGAAGGCTGTCTCCTGTGGTGTTTATAGTTTTCAGCAATAACGCGCCATGTTGGGGTTCAGAACACCTGGGTGATACGCATTCATAATCATGGAGATGGTGGTTAACTTAACCCTTTGACTACGGCACCATGTCCACCAGCATCCTTGATTGTCAACCATGCTAGAAAAAAAGAAACTTAACCCTTTGATTCACTTAACCTATCCACCAGCATCCTGCAGGAAGCTGGTGGATAAAGTGGGGTAGTCAAAGAGACAAGTTTTTGAAGTTGGTGGATAGGGTGCAGGAGTCAAAGGGTTAATTGAGACTTACTACGACAATGGTTAGCTTATGCCTGTGTGTGAATAAGGCTGATAACAGTTGAACACTATGGGATTTCAAGATGTATGATTGACTCAGACTGATGGAAGTCAAAAAGTAAAAATTTCAAACAGAAAGTTTTTGTCATGAGAGAAAATATGATCATGTCGATCAAGATACTCTATGCAAATGGAATATGTGTGAATGTGATTTTTTGAAGAGTATACCCTATTTTCATAAATGGTATGTGTGTGTGTGTGTGAGAGAGAGAGAGAGAGAGAGAATAATTGTGTGTGTGCATGCATGCGTGCGTGCGTGCATGCGCGCGCTTGCGCGCGCGTGTGTTCGATCATTATTTCTTTTAACGTCTATTCACTTATGTGCTTTTAGACGAAAAAAAATGCGTTGAAACAGGCCCTTTACGGAGTAAGAAAAAATCTAACAAGCAAACAAACAGGAGCAGGTGGGATTTACAGGTATACAACAACCATGCTTAATCAAAGAAAACGACCTACAGGACTGTGCAGTAAGTGCCTCGCAATGTGTAAATACAGTGTGAAATCAGTATGTATCTGTTTTAGATTTATAAATAATGCAGGGAAATAAGGTCGCATTCGCTGACAACACAAAAGGTGTTTAACTGTTATGTTATCACTACAGATACATTTGATGGTTTTACTGAATTTAGTTCGAAGTGAATTGTAAGATAATCTGTAAGCTAACGTTATCTCTAGTCTTGTAAAACCCTGGTAATTTACGATGAATGGGCGAAGGTCACATTGCGCTTTTACTTTGTTTTCTAATGTAGCGTTCATTTCATGCTCACATAGTGGTAAGTCAAGTTTAGTACTGCCAGCCCTATTCGGTGCTGCACTTTTAGCTATTCTGTCGACCCGATCGTTGTTTATGATACCACAGTGTGATGGGATCCAACAAAAAGTAACTTGTCTATTATTTGTTATTAAACAATGAATTAGAAATTTCTACCTTATGTTCGCAACTTTTTAACGATTGCAATGCAGATTTCGAATCTACACATAATAAGATACTATACAAAGTTAATGTGTGTGTGTGTGTGTGTGTGTGGTGTGTGTGTGTGTGCGTGTGTGAGTAATTGTGTGTGTGTGTGCGTGCGTGTGTGTGTGTGCGTGCGTTGTGTGTGCGTGCGTGCGTGCGTGTGTGTGTGTGTGTGTGTGTGTGTGTGACTGACTACACAAATGGAATGTTCATGAATTTTCAAGTATACATAACTATTCAGTATGTGAGTGTGTGTGTGTGTGTGTGTGTGTGTGTGTGTGTGTGTGTGTGTGTGTACGTGCGCGCGCGTGCGTGCAAGCGTGTGCATGCCTGCGCCTGCGCTTGCCCACAAGAACACACACGAGTACAGGAGCAATAGGCTGTCTACGTTCATTGCAGTATACATGAGTGACTTCTCATCAAATTCTATCGAACTTCATTTCCTTATCTAT
>JAPXFY010000018.1:71507828-71510328 GCA_030674185.1 Monoplex corrugatus
CCATCGTATAAGCCTGATCAGGAAGTATCTCTGTTGAAACAACTGCAAAACTCGTTCTCTCCTTCATAATGTCTCGCATTGACTATTGCAATTCACTCCTGTCTGGTCTTCCTGCCTCCACCATCCACATCCTACAGCGCATTCAAAACAATGCTGCACGCCTTGTACTCAAAAAGAAAAAAGCTGACCACATATCTCCTCTCCTGGCACAACTTCACTGGCTCCCTGTATCAAAGCGCATACAGTACAAACTATAGACACCATGTGCTACAAAAGCCTCAATAACGCAGCCCCCGATTACCTGTCAAGCCTACTTGAGATCTATGTTCCCTCACGTACCCTCACGTACCCTCCGCTCTGCCTCCGATCCTCTGACTTTTCGCTTTCCACGCACTAAGCTCAATACCTATGGTCCACGAGCCTTCTCTGTTTCTGGTCCACTCTCCTGGAACAAACTTCCTCTCTCAGTCCGTCAGCAACCTACTTTTGTCTCCTTCAAGTCCGCTCTCAAAACTCACCTTTTCTCCTCTGCATGAAATCCTGACCTCACTCATCCCCCTCTGCAGCCTGTCTCCGCTCGGAGTGGAATCACATTGTAATATATATTTGTATATAATATGCTCTCTATAATTTTCCATTGCTTTTATTCTTTTTCCCCATTTATAGCCATGTGTGAGTGTGTGTGTGCGTGTGTGTGCGCGCGTGCGTATGTGTATGTTCAGCGCTTAGATTTGATTTCTATCAAGATTTTGAGCTATATAAATATTGTAATTATTATTATTATTATAAATATTGTAATTATTATTATCAATCTGCAGTTTCAGTTGTTCCAGACGTCGTCTGAGCGCTTGGAATTCCATATCGGCACACTGACGCCACAGATGCCAAGTGATGGACAAGATCCAAAAAGGTCACAGCATAAGCCGTGAGCTGGTGCACGAGTCGTACGCCGTGACGAGGTATTGGGATCCAAGCTAGCTCACGGGTTTATGTCCATCGTTCTATCGGTCTGTCAATAAAAATAACCTGAGCTACATCAAAGCCAAATACATACGAGCGTATGTATCTCCATCATCTCCATCTTGCTATTGCAAGAAATGTGGAATGTTGCCCATAGCGATGATGTTGATAAAAACAGGATTGTGGAAGTTGTGGGGGGGGGGGGGGGGAGGGGGTAGTCTGAATACATGGGTGCAGATGAGTGTTTGTCCTGTCCTGTCCTGCCTGTCCTGTCTGTCCTGTCTGTCCTGCCTGCCTGCCTGTCTATGTGTCTATCTGTCTATCTGCCTGCCTGCCTGCCTGCCTGTCTATCTGTCTATCTGCCTGCCTGCCTGCCTGCCTGCCTGCCTGCCTGCCAGCAAGCCTGCCTGTCTATCTGCCTGCCTGCCTGCCTGCCTGCCTGCCTGTCTGTTTTTCGGTGTGAGAGGGATGGTGGACAAATGAAGGCTGAGAGCTGGCTGGTGAGTGGATGAGGGATTTGTGGGATGTGGGGTGTTGGCAGGGTAGTGGAGTAGTTGTTCTGTCAGTGGGGGCTTGTATTTCAGTGACACACGGCGACAGGTGCCATAGTTAACCCTTTGATTCCGGTACGCTATCCACCAACTGAAAAAAAAAAAACTTCACCCTTTGACTCTCTCACCCATCCTATCCCCCAAGCTCCCTGCAGGAAGCTGATGGATAGGGTGAGGGAGTCAAAGGATTAAGTTTTGTTTGTTTGTTTGTTTTGCTGGCATGGTTGACAATGCAGGATGCTGGTGGGTAGGGTGCAGGTGTCGAAGGGTTAAGACGGCAGACGTTCAATCGGAAGGTCTGGGTTTGGTCCTGCCTGGGTACCTCTCACCTGGAGGGTAAAGAGCGGGAGACTTTTCTGATCTCTTTGTCAACATTTGTGCAGACCTGTTAGAGAGCTTAATCCTTTGTCAACATTTGTGCACACCTGTTAGAGAGATTAACCCTTTGTCAACATTTATGGAGAACTGTTAGAGAGCTTAACCCTTTGTCAACATTTGTGGAGACCTGTTAGAGAGCTTAACCTTTTGTCAACATTTATGGAGACCTGTTAGAGAGCTTAACCCTTTGTCAACATTTGTGGAGACCTATTAGAGAGATTAATCCTTTGTCAACATTTATGGAGACCTGTTAGAGAGCTTAACCCTTTGTCAACATTTGTGGAGACCTGTTAGAGAGCTTAACCCTTTGTCAACATTTAT
Source organism: Monoplex corrugatus (assembly GCA_030674185.1). Lineage (NCBI taxonomy): Eukaryota > Metazoa > Mollusca > Gastropoda > Littorinimorpha > Ranellidae > Monoplex > Monoplex corrugatus. The sequence continues at coordinate 71,510,039 of JAPXFY010000018.1, forward strand.
GGAGACCTGTTAGAGAGATTAATCCTTTGTCAACATTTATGGAGACCTGTTAGAGAGCTTTACCCTTTGTCAACATTTATGGAGAACTGTTAGAGAGCTTAACCCTTTGTCAACATTTATGGAGAACTGTTAGAGAGCTTAACCCTTTGTCAACATTTGTGGAGACCTGTTAGAGAGCTTAACCCTTTGTCAACATTTGTGCAGACCTGTTAGAGAGCTTAACCCTTTGTCAACATTTATGGAGAACTGTTAGAGAGCTTAACCCTTTGTCAACATTTATGGAGAACTGT
>JAPXFY010000018.1:71525328-71580328 GCA_030674185.1 Monoplex corrugatus
AACAATTATCTGGCAGACTCCTTAAGCCTGCACAATATCCTACGCGCAGGCAAGGTCTTGAAGGAGAACAGAAAGAGGAGGACGTAGAAGGAAATGAACGAGAAGGAAGGAGGTAGTAGGCCTCCCTCGCTCATGGCTGACCATGGATCCCGGTTGACCATGGACAAAGTACATCCGTTCTAATGTCTAGATGGGCTGTCTGCTTGGTCCAAGCAGCGTCGCCTGTGACTGTAGAGACCAATGCGAGAGAGGCAGTCTCTGTCGCAGCGGTCGCGTGTGTATGCTGATGCTGGTCTGTTGGCTGTCATCCCTTTTCTGCGAACTCGCTTTTCTGCTGCAGCAGCTGACAGTTTGTCCTCACCAATCCGCAGCTGTTTCTTGAGAGTGGTTCTCCAGCTGTTGCGGTCGTCTGCGAGGTCCTCCCAGGACTCAGTGCTGATCTCAAGCGCCTTCATGTCACGTTTGCAAACGTCTTTGTATCTCAGCTGTGGGCGGCCAATGTTTCTCTGCCCTGTGGTAAGCTCACCATAAATGATGTCTTTTGGGATGCGACCATCTTCCATGCGGCGAACGTGGCCCAATCAGCGCAGCCGACGCTGTCTCAGCATGGTATGCATGGTTGGAAGACCAGCGCGGGTCAGGACTTCGGTGTTGGTCACCTTGTCTTGCCAGGAAATGCCGAGTATGCGCCGTAGGCTTCTCAGGTGGAAGGTATTGAGCCTTTTCTCCTGATGAGCATGCGTGGTCCACGCCTCGCTGCCATACAGAAGGAGGACCAGTCGATTAATTACACAGGATCAGAACAGTCACTAGTAAACTTAACGAAAGTGATTAGGCAGCAGCGCAGCATCTCCTCCGGTGAGTTGCCTTCCAGTGGTTGGACATCGCTAGTTCCTACGGAGTTCTAATAAATGAAATTTTGACTGACTGACTTGAGTAGACAACATCATAGATGGACGTGTATTTGGTGGTTTGTTAAAAACTCTTAGAAAAAAGAAAAGACACCAAATTATACGGATACTCCACGAACACACAATTGCCTTTGTTCTTTGGAAATTCATACAGTAACAAGGACTCACTTGAGAGTTATCTATCATTTATCTTTAACATACATTTGATTTTCATTTATTTATTTATTCATTTATTATTTATTTACTTGTTTATATATCTATTTATTCATTTATTTGTTTATTTATTGGACTCAGAATCTATAGCTAATGCATTTGTAGAACAGACAAATGAGAGGGGATATTTCGGAAGAGGAAGAGGGCTACATGTAGTAAATGTGTGTGTTTCACATGCTTGCATGCGTCTGTGAGTGTGCGCGTGCGTTTGTATGTGCGAGTTGGGGCGTGTTTAAGAACTGGTGATGTTGATGTAAATAGTTACCCTTCCCTCCCTTTGCCAAGGGAAATAACGCTGCTGAACCTGTCCTAACCAATTAAAACACGCGAGAACTGCAAACAGGATGCCTTTACCCAAACAATCTGCACAGTTTTTTTTTGTTTTTTGTTTTTTCAATGTATTAACAACTTCGAAGAGTTTGAGAAAGTTGTGCGGGTGGGCGGGAAAGGGTGTGTGTGTGTTGTGTGTGTGTGTGTGTGTTGTGTGTGTGTGTGTGTGTGTGTGTGTGTGTGTGTGTCGTGCGTGTGTGTTGTGTGTACGTGTGTGTGTGTTTATGTGTGTGTGTGTGCGTGTGTGTGTGTGTGTGTGTGTGTGTGTGTTGTGTGTGTGTGTGTGTGTGTGTGAGTGTATGTGTGTGTTTATGTGTGTGTGAATATGTGTGTGTGTGTGTGTGTGTGTGTGTGGTGGGAGTTGTCGAGGTGTGAGGCAGCGGAGGCAGGGCAGAAATAGTGTAACAGTTATCTCCCGTTCCCCCTCCCTCTCCCTCCCTCCCTCCCCCCTCTCTCTCTCTCTCTATCTCCGCTCTCCCTTCTTCTTCCTTCTTTTCTTCCTTTCTGTCTTTACTATCTTCTTTCTTTTTTCTTTTAATTCTTCTTTATTTCTTATCTTCATCTTTGGTTTCATCGTTTCTTCTTTTAAATTGATAATAGAACGTGAAGAGGACGAATAAGCTTTTCACCAATTCATTCTGATTGGGAGGGGTCATAATGGTTTTAACATGCATCTGTGAACGCAACGCGTAAGCCACAAGAATCATCAGGACAGGCACTGCTGAACTCCGCCCAAATGATCCAGCAGAAGGGCAGGGTGTCCTCTGGTTGGTGGCCCGTAGGCGACTTGACATCTGTAACGATATCACGCGCTGTGTCGTTCCGGCGGTACGCGCATGCTTGGACGAAGTCAGAAGTTTAGCTGTCGTGGCAGATACCTTGTCCAGATCTCCACAAGAAGGGCAAGTGAATTCAATTTTCACAATGGAAGACTACATAACTGCTTATGTCAACATGATCAGAACTATGTGGCCAGCGACAGATAGACTGCTCGAAGACATAGCTGAAGAAACCAGTCAGGACAAGATACTGAGTGCAGCAATGTACCACACAGCAACTGGATGGCCAGCACACATCAGTAAGATCGATCATGCACTCAGAGAATTCTTCTCAGTTAGAAATGAACTGAGCATCAACAGAGGCATGCTTACCAAAGGCATCCGGATCGTAATCCCACAGAAGATGAGAGATGACATTCTGACGAGGATTCATGATGGACATTTCGGCATAACCAAGTGTCGGGAACGAGCTTCACATTCGGTATGGTGGCCAGGCATTAGCAGTGACATCACGACGATGGTCAAAAACTGCCAATTTTGTGAAGCAAGAAGCCAACGCAAACAAAAGAACCCCTGCTGACAACTCAACTTCCTGATCGTCCATTCCAACAGGTAGCTGCAGACCTGTTTGACTACAAGGGAGATCAGTTCCTAGTCCTAGTGGATTACTACTCAAGATATCTGGAAATATCCCATCTCCCAAGAGCCACTACTGACATTGTGATTAAGAAAATGAAGAATATCTTCGCACACCATGGCGTGCCAGAGACTTTGATGACAGATAATGGACGCCAGTTTACTGCAGCAGAATTCCAAGCCTTTGCCAAGAAATGGGGTTTTCATCATGTCACAAGCAGTCCTTATTTCCCTCAGGCTAATGGGGAGGCAGAGAGGGCTGTGAAGGAGGCAAAGAAGATTCTATCACAGAGAGACCCTTTTCTGGCTTTGGTCACTTACAGATCATCACCTACCACAGTTACAGGGGCAAGCCCAGCAGAACTTTTGATGGGTCGTCACATCCGCAACAGCCTTCCAACTTTACCAGAGAACCTGGAGCCGAAAATCGCTGACAAACAGGCTGTAATCAATTGTGACGCAAAGAAGAAGGAGGCTAACAAAGTCTACTTCAATCGGCGTAATAGAGCCCAAAATTTACCAGACTTGCAACCAGTGATGCAGTCCTCCAGAAGCTAGACCTCGAGAAGGTGTGGGCAAACCCAGCCAGGGTGCACAGCAAGATTGCAGCACGCTCGTACATTGTTGAGACTCCGTCTGGTCAGTACAGACAGAACCGTAGGCATCTGAAACCTACGCAGTGCCCTGTTCCTTCTCCTGTTCCCACCTCTATCCAGTTCCCTATATTCTCCACGCCCAGTCCAAAGCCTATCCAGAGCCATTCTCCCCATTGCCCAAAGAAGGTGACGACTCCAAATCTTCCAGAAGCTCCAGAAAGCCCAGAAGGCCAGTTTCTACCAAGTCCGGTCCAATCCCAAGGGGCAGCAGACCCAGCTCAACCACCAGAGACATCCAGCCACACGGCCACAGCTCCCAGAAAGACCCGTTGTGGACGTCTTGTGAAGACACCTGTCCGTTACAAGGATTGAAACCAAGACAGAGACATAAATAGTTACCTCCCTTTGGTAATCAAATAATCGAACCGATAAACAGATGTTTCGCACACTCAGTTGTTCGAGTATCTAAAAAGGGGGAGATGTAACGATATCACGCGCTGTGTCGTTCCGGCCGGTACGCGCATGCTCGGACGAAGTCAGAAGTTCAGCTGTTGTTAATGGAGTTCAGTTAGAAAAGTTTGTTCGCATTGAAACGCTACGTGTGGAGTGTTTTGGGTACGGTTGTTTTCTAGCTTCAGGGCGCATTACATCTTTGATTCCCATTAACTTCTTGACGCTGGGAATTTGAGTGAATGAACTTGGGTAAGTAGTGTGTTGTGGAGCTTGAATGAGCGGCGTGGGTTCAACGCCAGTGAGGTCGAGCAGAAGGTCAGACATAATTATCCTCCCTCCCAAAAACAAACAAAAACAGAAAGCCACAAGGATCCACATCCACTCAAACGCCTTTACCACCAGAATGAACAACGGAAGAGAACAATGACAAACAACACAGTGCAAACGCAGACCAAGAGAGAGAGAGACAGACAGAGCAGAGATAGAAGAAGACCACAGATACAGAGAGAGCGAGAAGGGGGGGGGGGGGGGGAGGGAGACAGAAGACAGATAAGAAGACAGAGAGAAAAGAAGACACGGGAAGAGAAGAGAACAGACACAGACAGATATGCAGAGAGACACAGAAAGACACTAAGGACGAGAGAGAAGAGAGAGAGGCAGAAGAAGAAAAGATAGACAGAGAGACAGAGAAAGACAGAGGACGAGAGAGAGAGAGACAGACGACAGATAAACAGATAGACAGAGAGACAACAGAAAGACACATAAGGACAGAGAGAGAAGAGAGAGAGAAGACAGACAGACAGATAAACAGATAGACAGAGAGACAACAGAAAGACACAGAAGGACAGAGAGAGAAGAGAGAGACAGACAGACAGACAGATAAACAGATAGACAGAGAGACAACAGAAAGACACAGAAGGACAGAGAGAGAAGAGAGAAGAGAGACAGACAGACAGATAAACAGATAGACAGAGAGACAAGAGAAAGACACAGAGGACGAGAGAGAAGAGAGAGGAGAGACAGACAGTAACAATAGAGGACAACAAAAAAACAGAAGGACAGAGAGAGAAGAGAGGAAGACAGACAGACAGATAAACAGATAGAGAGACAACAGAAAGACAAGGACAGGAGAGAAGAGAGAGGGGAGACAGACAGACAGATAAACAGATAGACAGAGAGACAACAGAAAGACACAGAAGGACAGAGAGAGAAGAGAGACAGACAGACAGACAGATAAACAGATAGACAGAGAGACAACAGAAAGACACAGAGGGACAGAGAGAGAAGAGAGAGAGAGACAGACAGACAGATAAACAGATAGACAGAGAGACAAGAGAAAGACACAGAAGGACAGAGAGAGAAGAGAGAGAGAAGACAGACAGATAAACAGATAGAGAGACAACAGAAAAACAGAAGGACAGAGAAGAGAGAGGGAGACAGCAGACAGATAAAAGATAGAGAGACAACAGAAGAACAGAAGGACAGAGACAGACAGAAGACAACAGATAGACAGAGACAACAGAAAGACAGAGGACAGAGAGAAGAGAGAGAGGGGGGGTAGAAAGGGAGGGAGAGACAGACACAGAGACACAGTTAGATAGAGAGAGAGACAGAGACATAGAAAGGAGGAGGAGAACGAGAGAAAAAAAGAGGGAGAAAAAAAGAGGAGACAGACAGGGAGAGGAGGAGAGAGCGAGAAAGAGAAAGTGTGTGTGTGTGTGTTGTGTTTGTGTGTGTGGTGAGGGAGAGAGAGAGAGAGAGAGAGAGAGAGAGGTGGAGGAGAGAGAGCGAAAGAGAGACAAGAGAAAGAGACAGAGAGACAGAGAGAGAGAAGAGAGAGAGGGAGGAAGAAGGGGAGGGAGGGAGAAAGGAAGGGAAGGAAGGACAGACAGTTTATATATATTTGAATTCAAAGCGATGGGAAGACGCAAACGATAGCATTTTTTTCACGGTTTGTGCGTGCAAAGATATAGCATTTTTTTCACGGTTTGTGCGTGCAAAGATATAGCATTTTTTCTTTCAAAACGGTTTGTGCGTGCAAAGAGTCTTTTTCGCCGGTCACTTGAAAACTGTTTTTACAACTGAACAACACTCCTGCAGACGACGAATGTCATTGGGATGCATCACAAAAAGTGTTCACCTCGTTGGCCAATAGAAAGTCGGTTACAGGTGATTTACATTTTTCGGTAAAATTGTTAAGTGAGGTACTGTCAAATTGCATTTTTCGTTTGGAGAGGACAGGCGAGGTGGACTGGCTGCGAATCTTACACCGACACCTGGTGAGTTCTTTGCAGATGATAAACGGTTTCACTCGTTAGGCTAGTTGTGTTCTGAAGAAAGAATGAATGATAACGTTTATTTAGTAGACAAGACAGCCTACGATTTGAATGTCGTCACTCGTTCTGTCTGCTAGTGTGATGATGACAGGTAAAAATTTGGCATATAGAAACTTAATTAACCACCCCATTTTTCTGCACATCGGAAATCGGGCTGTTATTGACTACCTTCTTCAAAGACTACGCACAATCATTGTAACGATGACTCTCAGAACGGTAGTCCTACCCCTGCCTCTCATCCTTATCCTGGTTTTTTTTTAACCAAACTTACCGGTGAATTCTTGAGATGGGAGTTAACAATGGAACGACCATATCATGAGAAAGATCTTAAGGTCAGAACAGGTGGTAATGTTCACATTTGCCTCTTAATCTTGGGAAGAGGCTGTTCCTATCATTTTCTGCCTCACTGGTCCATTCACTCGTTTCGTTAAGCTTCCATACTTTCTCCTAAGACTGGTAATTGGGCACATTTGAATTATAATATTGGACTGCATTTTTGGCTCCAACGAAATGTGCAGAGACAGTTTCAGTTTTGTAGGCCAGGTTTTGTATGGGTTAGCATAATTTATACATTTATATTAAAGGTTTCTTTAAAATCACCTGTGATAAATAGGATGGAATGGTCAGTGCCAGGGGAACATCGTTAAGAATGTGCGCAAATCCATTGTGCCCCGAAGTTCCTCTTTAAAAGAGGGGTTGATTGTTGTAGCCCTTACGTAGAATTTCACAATCGGCAAGGCTTTAAACAAGAAAATAAGCACACGTCTTCACACACATACGTACTCGCATACAATGATACACGCGCACACGCACAGACGTAATTGCGAGACGGTTATTGGGGTTATTGCTAGGATTAAGACTGGAAGCAATTAGGTCATGTATATCCACAAAATTCCAGATAACTGAACTGTACCTTTGCCGAAATTACTAATCTTTAAGTAAAACTGCTCAATTTGTCCCACTTTTCGAGGTCGTTGGAGTAGAGATAGTGGTCTAGTAAAGACCTTGCTATTATTAGGTCATTTTTTTCAGACGGATCGTAACTGTCACCCTGGCGATCAGGCACCCGTTATTTTTGTTTAAAGCCCAGCCGACTGCATAGTCATATCGGGCTATCACTTTTTCAAAACAACGCATGATATTCAACAGGAAAAAGAATGAACACGTATTAATGCATTCGCACACATAATCTGAGATGCCCCTGAGGTTGTCCAGTCTGTCCAATCTATCGCACAGGGGATTTAAAAAAACATACATGAATACAAATGTAAAGATAACTAAGGACAGTAAAACGTATATAACAATGGCCTTAATTACCTAAAATTGCTTCGCATATCCTTTTCCTAAAGCCCAAATTGCACACTTGATACGTGTACCCAATTATCAATCATAAAAGTACATGACTTTATCGAACACACACAGGTGAATGGACCAACATGGCAGAAAATAAGACAAAGCAAATTAGAAAGAAACGACATTAAAGAGGAAATGTGTAGCACAGAATGACCAGAATGTGGGGATACTATTGTAACTATATATACTACACGTCATTATTGAAGGGCCAGGAACGTTTTTGAGTCAATTTTTGAAAGGAGAAATAACCTATTTTCTCTTACTCTTTTCTCCAATTCGTTGCCGTAACTGAATGGATAAGAGCTCAGACAACATTGCAGTTTCCTTTTGGCACGTGTTTGGGGATTTGCCGATTTGCAATGGGCGGCCCAAGGAAGACAATTTCCACACGAAATTGTCGAATCTTCAGCAGGGTCTCTCTGACGACGCAGGCAAGGTAGCGACAAAATTCGCTTTGCACGTGCAAGGCAAGCCCTTTTTGAACACTACTCCAGCCAAAGTTGCCCGCAGACGAGGATAAAAAGGACCCGTTCTTGGTTCGTTTTAACCATGCTTGCAAGACGACGGATGACGGATGAGCAGCGGGGAGAGCCCTCGCTCTGCTTGATGAAGGCCTAGCGCAGCGGGAAGTTGCTAGACGACTTGAAGTGTCGCATTCCACAATCCAGAGACTGCTGGAGCGCTTCAATGAGACTGGAGCAGTCCAGGAAAGGCGTCACACGGGTCGACCCAGAGTAACGACAAGACAGCAAGACCGCTACCTTGCCCTCTCCGTCCTGAGGGAAAGGGCATCCACTGCGGTGACCTTGAGGGGTCAGCTGAGGGACGCAACAGGTGCTAACATCAGCTGCAGCACGGTGAGAAGACGGCTACATGAGGCAAACTTGAGGTCACGGAGACCGGCCGTCCGACCCGTGCTGTCACCGGTCAACAGAGTGCGCCGCATGACCTGGGCCAGGGAGCACGTGACCTGGACAAGGCAACAGTGGGCCCGGGTCTTGTTTTCGGATGAGTCCAGGTTCACCCTGACCTTTAACGATGGCCGGGCTCGGGTGTGGCGACGTCAAGGGGAGAGGTTCGCTGACGCCACTGTCCAAGAGCATAACCGGTACGGCGGCGGGTCGGTGATGGTGTGGGGTGGCATGAGCCGTGGTACCCGGACCCCCCTGCTCCCCATTGACGGCATCCTGAACGGGGTCCGGTACCGGGACGAGGTTCTGGCGGCCGTGGCACTGCCTGCGCTTGTGGACCTTGGTCAAGGCGCCATCTTCCAGGACAATGCACCTGCGCATCGAGCACGCCTTGTGACCGACTTCCTGGAGCAGCATGAAGTCGTCCGTATGGCCTGGCCAGCGTGCTCACCTGACCTGAACCCAATTGAACACCTCTGGGATGTGCTCGGGAGGCGCATCAGGGACAACCACCCCCCACCGGGCACCCTGGCCAGGCTGGTCGACATCCTGCAGATCGAGTGGGCGGCCATCCCTCAGGACACACTCCGTACCCTTGTGGGGTCGATGCATCGGCGCTGTGAAGCATGCATCCAGGCTCGGGGCGGACACACGCGATATTGAAAACAGATTGGCCAAATCTGACACTTTCTGTTTTTTGAAAAGGGGGGGATGTTCCTTTAAATGCATGTGCTGTTCACTAATGGGTCATTGTGCTAATTTCTTTTTCCAAAACAGGTGTGGAAATGATGAAATAAAACATAGAATCAATTCTAAACATTGTCAATTATTTCAACTTAAAATTAGAGAGGAAGGAAGAAGTGGCCCTTAAATTATGATTAGGAGTATATACTGAAAGCGCCGCCGGCATCCCCACATGGGTAGGTACCCGTTTATAACTGGTTAGACTGGTGGTTTGTTAGCTGTAATAACCAGGTGAGCTACAGAATCGCAGGATTTAAGAGTGCACGGTTTAAGTGATGACACGCTGATAAAGCCATTTATGATTTTTTTTATATTGTCTTGTTCGTTGAAATGCGTGACAGTGTCTTTTCGATTGACTATTTCATTTTTTCTTGTCGAGCATGATTACACTTCGAATAATCTCTCAGTACATGTTTTCAGAAACGGCCTTTGATATTTCAGTTGGATGAGCATTGAATTTAGAAAGGTCTTTGCTACTAAACATTTTGCTTTTTCCCCCGCACGAGATTTGATTTTTGACTTTCGCATGAGAACTTTTCCAACAATTGGGTGGGGCTTATTGTGCGCCAAACCGTTCCTCTGTGGAAATGCTGAAAAAGCGGCATGACAATGGTTAAAGAGGGAGGGTGAGAAAAACACCGCGGAAATCCAACAAATTTATTATCAAACTTTGAACATAAGGATGTATTTATTGAAGAGATTTCCATAAAGACCAAGCGCCTTAACTCGTAACACTGGCTTAGTTTCAAAAGAATGTTCACCTAAAATCCATGCTTCCTCTCTGCTGTAGGCATACATTTCTTTAACAAACACTGCGTTCAGAATTCCGTAGACACAGTGCTTGCTTTGGTTGTTCTGGTGCCATGTTTTAAATAAAAACTGACACGCTAATTTGGTGTCAATAGTAGTATAGACAGATCCTCTTTCTAAGCACTTGTATTTCGCTTTATAAAATTCTATTTTCATTTCGTGTGTGGAATAAGAACCCAAACGCTTGAAATGGTTGCGGATACGAACCATGAGGTGCGCTACGTGAAGACTGGCCTTACTCAGTTACTGCCCATTTTAACACAATGTGCTGTCGGTGTAAGATGGATAAGATCCTCATTCCCCAACTTCCCTGGAACGGTTATTCCTGTCGAACATATCACCTGGTATGGGTGCTGACGTAAATGGAATCAAATCGATCAGTATTAAAGGTTAAGTGTTACCATTTCGAGTCGTGCCCATTTTAAAATGTAGTTATTCAAATCTCTCCCCCCCCCCCCCCCCCTCTGTGGTGTGGAAAGGGTAGTAGACGTCTTAAGAAAATTAAGGTGGAGATTAATAGAAACCGAGCAATGGCATGTTTGGGTCACCCATACATGGGTCTCTATGACGTATAGGGTGATATGCAATGCAGAAGTACTTTATTTTAATGACATGGCAGATGAAGAAATGCATTTCACAACAATGCAAATTGTTTCAGTGACTGATATAAAGAAAACAAGACAGAGCGCCAAGACCTCTCCAGGGCTTGTGTGCAGGTATACGGCTTATGTCATTCTGGATTTCACCAGTTACGTGACATCTGCAGTGTCAGCGTAAATGGAATTTATTTTAAGCGCTTTGAGTTTGACGCCATCTTGAGAAGCGAATTATTTTCTTCCTGCCGTGGGGATGCCGGGGTCTCTTTCAGTATAGTATCCCCACCTTCTGTGCTAGAAAATTCCTTCTTTGCTTTGTCATTTCTACCTATCATTTTTATGCCTTAATGGTCCATTCACCTGTAAGTCTGGCATACTTTTTCTTAGAATTGATTATTGGGTACATGTATTAAGTGCATTTTTGGCTCCAGGGAGGTGATATGCGAAAGTAATTTTAGGTAATTTATACCTGTTTTTATGGTCATGTATGCTTATATTTGTATTCAGGTGTATTTTTTAAATCTCCCCTGTGTGATAAATTGGGCGTGGAGTGTTTATCGCCAGTGGCATGTTCTTGGATTATGTGCACAAATGCATTGTGTACTTTTCGTTTTCCCCGTCGCCGTTTTGTATGTTTTGAAGCGGTTATACATCTGATATGACTCTTCGCAGTCGGCTGAGCTTTTGAACAATAACAATTTTTATGAAAATATATGTATTGTCCAGAGCAGGTTAAAAATCCAAATTCTTTTTCCAGCCAAGAAATAAAACGTGACGATGACCACTCAAAGAAATGAAAGGAGCACGAAGACAATGGAGATTCCAAAGTCGGGTTCAGGTCCTATTTTCTGAATCCGCTGTTTCCAGGAGGACGTCTGCTGGCATCACGTACCAGTCCTGCTTCTACAGAAGGGTACCACTAGAGCTGTGGTCACATTCAGTGGAGGTAAGTTTTGTATTGCTGCTATACTGTTCAAAAAAGAAACGCATAGTTATAAATATTGAGTTCCGGTCCAAGTATGAGTGTGTGGATATCCACTAAACTGCCGAAAGTGTTCACCCGATTTTCGGCCTCGCGTCCGTCGGTAAATTCCCGTGCTGTTCGTGACGCATGCGCTTGGAGTGGCTGAAATGCCCAAACAGCAATTTTCGGTTGCACACTCGCCGTGCGTGGATGAAATCTCTTGAAACGTAGTGAACATTTGAGTTCACACCATGTCCTCCAAATCCCATAAAAGCGAAAAGACTTTCCTCTCCAAATCAGGTCTAAAGTCTGCCCAGAAGAATGGCCCCCCTGAGCCGAGAAGACCGCCAAAACGCGTTGGGACGCCTACAAGGAGGCCAGAGCCAGAGCGCCGTTGCCAGGCATTTCCACGTGTCGCAGAGCACCATCAGCAGGCTGTGGGCCAGGTTTCACGCCACAGGCTCCATCGCTGACCGGCCACGAGCAGGCAGACCAAGGGCAACAACTGTTCGCCAGGACCGCCACATACGGGTGCGCCACCTGTGGAATCGGTTCTTGGCGGCCTCCTCTACTGTCCATGAACTCCCCGGGCCCCGCCGAATTTCCGACCAGACAGTGCGGAACCGCCTGCACAACGCTGGCTTGAGGGCATGCAGGCCTTACAGAGGAGCTGTCCTCACTCGCCGCCATCGCCTGGACCGATTGCAGTGGGGCAACCAGCATCGTCGGTGGACCGTTAGGAATCACTGGAGGCACGTTTGGTTCAGCGACGAGTCTCACTTCTTACTCCAGCGACATGACAACCGGAGACGGGTGTACCGAAGAGTGAATGAACGCTATGTGCCGAACTGTGTGGATGAGGCACCTCCACATGGTGGTGGAGGCGTCATGGTATGGGGAGCGATCAGCCTTGCTGGGAGGAGTCGCCTGGTGCACGTCCCAGGGCGCCTGAACGCCGTGCGCTACGTGGAGGAGATTCTGCGCCCACACGTCCTTCCTCTTCTGGCCGACCCTGACGCCGTGTTTCAACAGGATAACGCTCGTCCTCACACGGCACGCGTCACCACCCAGTTCCTCAATGACAACCACGTTCGCGTGCTTCCCTGGCCAGCCGTGTCACCAGACATGAACCCAATCGAACACCTTTGGGATAATCTGGACAGGCGCGTGCGCAGTCGAGAGGAAGCGCCGGCGACTCATGCCGAACTGCTGCAGGCGCTACAGGAGGAGTGGGAAGCCATTCCTCAGCAAGACATCCAACGTCTGATCCACTCTATGCTGAGGAGGTGCCAGGCACTTGTTGATGCTCAAGGTGGTCATACCCCTATTGATCCGATCGTCTCTGTGTTCGCGCCTATGGACTGACCAATTGCTGTCATGACCGAAATGAACTGCACAGCCTTTATGCTCTGTCCATGCCAACTTTCAAAATGGAATTCGCATTATTTGATTTTCTATACCTTTCTCATTTATGACATTAAATTTGCAAGTATCAACTATGCGTTTCTTTTTTTGAACAGTATATATCTGTCATGTTCTGTTCCTCGACTTTAATCTTCAGTTTGACTGGAAAATCAAACTTCTGGTTTCGCATGCTGAAGATCCCACATCAATTGAAAATCATGAAGAGCAGGGCATTGCCCGGCTGCCTTGGTATAAAACATTGGAGAGATAGGTCGATTTCCCAGGTCCCATCCCTTGAAGACCAGTTAGCCTTCTTGCCTTGATGTAGTCTTGGTAAATGTACCATTATTGTCCGTCTCCACTCTTGTGTTCCCTCCCTCCACCTTTCCCACCCTCTTTATGGCTATGCATGCATATGTATTTGTGTGTGCATGGAGGTAATGTGTAGTACACCAAATGTAAAGAATGGGGTTTATAAGGATTAATCAATTGCAATTTAGACTTGCAAGGTCAACGGTGAGCATGGTTTTTGACATCTTCTGACGGTGGTTGTTGACGTATTGTTCGCCCTGATATGGCTCTCGTAGTCGGCTGGGCTGTAAGCAGTATGAACTGAACTGAACTTCCCTCCGCCCTCTCGCTCTTTCTGGCTACATATATATGCATATATATGTGTACTTGTGTATGCACGGAGGAGAGTAAATGTGTAGTGTGCCATATGTAAATAACAGGGTTTTTAAGGATTAATCGCACTCGGACAATTCCATAGGTGATCTACCCCTATCGGCCAGATAAATATCCAGCAGACGTCTTAATCTTGTGCAAAAGTTTATGCGTAGGCAGGGTTTGAAATGGAAATGGGCGAGGGGAACTTTGGACGTCGCTGGAATTCAGTTAAGTTCATATTGCATGTTGCTCAGCCGATCACAAGAACCATATCGGTCCAGTACAGAGATCAGTATACACACACCTCAAATATTAACACCGCGTTGAAAAGTCCATGTTTAATTAGGCTACTTTAGAACCACCCAGCTGTAAATGGGAAATCGTTCCCTCTGGGGTCAGGGAAGGTAACGCTGAGAGATTGGTACCACTGTCACTATGCTGTCTCCTCTCCGACAGTTGAATTTTAAACAAATTTTGGTTTCCAGGACTAATACTTGCAAAAGATATTTAAAACGACCTTCTGTACATAATCACAAAGCATTCCAGTAAAAGTGAGATTAAATTTAATCACCATTGCAAATTGATTTTTACATGTTGATCGATTTGAACACTTTTATCCATTGATTCCTAGAAATTTGTATGTGTTCATAATGGAATGCATGCGTGGTGTATATGCATGTCTGTATGCATGCGTGTGCGCGCATGCAGTGTGGTTTTGTTCAATAATTGACTTTATTTTTGCAGGTGAAATCGCCACTAGCCCGGTATTTTAAACTTGCCTCCTTTTTTTTTCCCTCCATCTCACTCCTCCTTCCCCGACGTCGCATTTCTATATCCCTCCTTTTCTCTCTCCCCTCCCTCCCTTTACCCCCTCCCTCTCCTTGCTCCCATTATTCTGTCCTGCCAGTCGCTATTTTACTATGTTACTCATCAGATCACTGTCCTAAGTTCAAAACGAAGGATGGCGTCCGAGGAACCTGGCCTGCAGGCGCCCTCTACCAACTGTGGTTACAAACTCTGCTTTGGTTTTGCTTCTTTTGGTCTTGCTTCTGTTGGATAGCAGCTGTTGTATGTTGAAATGTTCTCTACGTGCACGGTCACCAGCTTACGTCGTTGTGGGCATTTTTTCCATTTGGTGTTGCCTCGTCTGAGGTCGCCCCCCTCCCCACCCCTGTAGGTATGCCGGGGGCTCTATCAGTCTATAAAGTATCCCCAACTTCTGGAAATTCTGTGCTAGAAATGTCCTTTTCTGTCACTTTTTTCTGCCTTGTTTCTTTGCTTTCTGTCATTTCTACCTATCATTTTTTGCCTTAATGGTCCATTCACCTGTGCGTATTTGATAAAATATTGGGTACTTTTTCTTAGGATTGATAATTGGGTACAGTGTCTGTCACATATACCCAAAGAAGCCTTCAGAGCAGCATTTCTACAGTGGATCGAGCGAATGCAGAAATGTGTGGCAGCAGGAGGTGAATACTTCGAACAGATGAAATAAATCACTTTTTTGCCGGTGAGTGTTTGACGTATACGTTCGTTGGTCTCATTCTACTGGAAAGTACCCTGGTAAATTTATATTCAGGCGTTTTTTAAAATCCCCTGAGCGATGAACTGGACGGAGTGGTCGACGCCGGGATCATGTCTTTAGCTTATGTGCGCGAATGCATTGTGTAGCCCTACTTTTTTCCTGTTAAAGTTTTGTATGTTTTAGCGTTATAACCTGTATGGCTTACGCAGTCGGTGGGCTTTAAACAATAAACAGAAGTAGGTGTATCCCTATTTTGTTCATAATGTATTTGTTCTTTGATTTGGGATTGGTCAAAGGCCATAGGCGTGGTAGTGGTGGTATTTTTTTTTTTTTTAGTGGGAATTCTACAGTGTCTTCAGTGATTATCTCCGTTGTCAGGCCAAAGGAGGCCGATAAGCTTTTGAGCCGAGCATTTTCTGTAGTTGCTTAGTCTACTTTTTACGTACACCTGTACCGGTAACTGTGGCATGGGGAAATTAAACTGGCGTTCTGCAGCTAGAGGGAAAAGTAGCGTAGTCTTAGTGTGGATGTAGTGTTCTGCTACTCCATCTGGCGCTGCTGTGGTCTTTCACATGGCTCTGGAGGATCTAGTGCAAGTTGGAAGGGCTTGCTGGTTGACAGACATCCAGGTCAGGTGGCCTGACTGTCGAGTCACTCTAGTGTAATGTTCAGTACTAGTTGTTTATCCGACTGCCAACGGTGAAATGGCCGATAGAAATGATATAGGCGCGTAAACGAAACAAGACATGCACAGTTTTTGGCCAAATTACCTGTCACGAACTCAAGACAATTTCGTAATTCATGTCAAGACTGACAACAGCACAGATCAGTTGGTTCCATGAATAAACTTAGTACTGATGGCACATGTATTTGTGTAACTGTACTGTTATAAGACATTAAACTGATCGATAATCAACAGTCCTACACCAGACTGAAACTTAAGCAGAACTAACTGAACTTAAGCCGAACGACGATAGCCATCAGTAATCAATACGTCAACAAAGATGTGCTTCGCGGGACACTGCTGGCGAGCAAAGAATGTGGGGGGGAGGGGTTTCCTATATGGAGACCAGCCATGGCAAAGAAAGACCAGACGTCCAAAGACCTATCGACCAACTGATGGATGATACGGGCTATCGGTATGATGAACTACCTACTGCAATGTCCGACAGAAGGATGGAAGAAACGTGTCATGGATAGCCGAGCAAGCTCGACATGATGATGACGAAACGGAGCTTAAGCCAGAACTAAACTGAATTTAAGCCAGAACTAATCTGAACTTAAGTCAGAACTAAACTAACTTAAGCCAGAATTAGTCAAACGTAAACCAGAGGTAAACTTAAACCAGAACTAAACTTAAACCAGAACTAAATTCAAAACGGATAAAACTGAAGCTAAAAATGAACTTAAAGGTATGAACTTAAAAGCCAAACCTAAACTTGTAATCTTGAACACAAACAGAACTCAAACTGAACTTGAAACTCAAACCGAACTTGAAACTCAAACCGAACTTGAAACTCGAACCGAACTTGAAACTCGAACCGAACTTGAAACTCAACCCGAACTTGAAACTCAACCGAACTTGAAACTCAACCGAACTTGAAACTCGAACCTGAACTTGAAACTCGAACCTGAACTTGAAACTCGAACTGAACTTGAAACTCGAACCAGAACTGTAAATTCAAAAGCTAAACTCAAAAGCTAAATTTAAACCGAAACAAAACTTAAGCCGAACTTAACCCAAACTGAAACTAAACTCCAGTATAAACTATCCTTGAACTGACTAAACATTAAAACCGAATCTAAACATTAACAAAAAACAGTCTAAAGATTCTTAACAATAGAACGAAATCTGCACATTATAAACATAAAACAATATAGATTTTAAACAATAAGAAAACATTGAAGCGAAATTTTAAAACTACACAAAACTGAAGCAACAATAAAACCTGTAATCAATAAACCAAACGTAATCTGAAAACAAAAAAAACCTTAAACTAATGCGAACATTCAACAAATGCCTTAAAACAAATACCCAAACCAATTGAAAAGTAAAACTGAACCACACTTAAAAAAATGCCGGTGTAGAAATCACGCGTTGGAAGAAACATCAAATTGAAATCCAAATCCAAACTCGAACTGAAAGTAAATGAAAACGAAACAAAAAAGTAACTAAAAAAATGATGAAAGCAAAAAGCCTCAAACAAAATAATTCAAAACATAACGTAAAATAAGGAAAACCTAGGAAATAAGAAGAAAAAAAACGGAACACAACGTAAACCTGTATGCCTTACCGCTTACGTAATATTTTTAAATAGATAAAATTAAACAAGGACAGTTTTATATAGAAACAATAACATGGAACCCAACTGATATTGTGGTTTATCATGCCATTCCATAATGGCATAGTTCAGAGTACTTGGACATTTTGGCTTAGATTCTTCTGGAAGTTCAGTTCTACATTTTTTTCCTGTCCGTTTCTGCCTTGTTCCTTTGCTTCTATTTCTTCCTGTTTTCTGGCTTGCTGGTCCATTCACTTGGGTGTTCGGTGGGGTCTTGCGTGCTTTTTCTTGGGATTGGTGGTTGGCGTATGTTTTGGTGTCCTTAGTTATGCATAAATTTGTGTTCAGGTTTTTTGAAAACCCCTGTGCGATAATTTAGACGGAGTGGTCTGCGCAAGGGGTAAATCTTTAGATCATCATCAGGTGCCTTGCCGCATGCGTTCGCGGTTATGGACTTCCATCTGTATCTCTTGTTGCCTCAAGCATCTCTTCCACCCTCCCTGTCTTCAGCCACTGCAAGTCCGTCCAGTATCTTCTCCCTCGGTCTACCCGGTGCTCTCCTTCCCTCCAGCTTTCCCATTGTAACCAGGTGTTCAATTCCCCTTTCCTCATGAAATGGCCTATGGATGTTGCCTGCATTTTCCTAACCTTCCGTAGAATGATCTACTTGTGTCTGTCTCCATCAAGACTGTTTGTTTTCTTTGCTGTCCATGGAACTCTCTCAACATCCTTTTTAGAAACCACATCTCGGCTGCCTCAATCTTGTTCTGACTTTGCTTGACTGTCCACGCCTCGCAACCGTACAACAGTATTGGTTCTTTTTAACATTCCAGAACCCTCTTCCTGATAATTGATAGGCATTTGTTGGTAAGAATGCGTTCCATCTTGAATGTTGTTTTGGCTTTGCCGATTCTGCTGGCTATATCCGTGCATCTGCCGTCTGGTGAAATGATCGTTCCCAGTTATTTAAACTTAACCTGTCTCAAGGTTGTGCCGTTTGCTGTTATTTTGCATGAGGGGATTTCATGTTTTTTTTACTGATCACCATGACTTCAGTCTTCCTGCTGTTTAGTTCCAACCCTTTACGTTTGCTTTTCTATTTCTAGTATATTCACAAGGTTTTGTAGGCCCTTTCACTTTCTGCAATTTGCACGGTGTCATCTGCGTATCGAATGTTTATATTTCCTCCAACCTTTAATCCAGGGTCTTCCTCTAGGTTTCTCATGTTTTTGCTGTAAAGTGAAAACATCTGGTGACAAAACACAACCCTGTCTGACTCTTTTGGTGTTTTGGAAAGAGCTTATATCTATTTTTATTCTCATTGCAGCTGTTTGTTCCCAATACATTTCTGATTATTCGTAGATCTTTTCCATCAATATTGTTTTTCTAGTTGATCAATTGTTCATGTCTTACCTGATCGAAAGTTTTGGTATAATCAAAGCATAAATATAAATCCTTGTTCACCTCTACTTATAGTTCTTAGGGTGTATATGGCATTAATAGCTCCTTTCCTTCCAAAAATCGACGCTGTTCATCTATTTCTCTTTTGATTCTATTCCTTGCCCTGGTATGTCCAACGCAGTCGGCTGGGCTTTTTAAACTATGAGCTGTAACTGCTTTGTTTCGAAAGTATTACATTCTCTGAGGTGGATGGTCGGTGCTTCTAATGGTCTTCGCTTCGTTTTCTTGTGCTATTTTAATCAGATTATCTTCAGTTTTATATGTAGTTTAATGTCCCTTTTTCTTTCGTCGATTCGTCAGATGGACCATCCTTACTATTATCCCGTTGGCATATGAAGCAGCGGCAGTTTCTTCATATCTGTTCTGGACCAGCTACCAGTGCGTGTTTAAGGGCCTTAAGGTAGGGTCTGTTGTTGGTCACCAGGTGTTCTTTCCACTGGTGTTCAGAGAAAGGCAATTTGGGTGATACTCTAGTAGTCGGCTGGGCTGTAAGCAATATGAAACAGTATAAGAACCAAATCCGGATGGTAGCCTGCTCTCTTGGAATGATGTGCCCAGTCCATCTTTGTCTTTTCATGGTGACATGATGGTGACCTTTTTCTGATGTTGTATGCGGAGTTTTTTTTCCTATTCATTTTCATGCGTTTTTGTGTTAGATTAGTAAGTCGCTCCAGTATTCAGACAGTAAATATCTTTTCTTTGTTTTCTTTCCGTTCATCCCTTCTATTCATCTGTTTCTTTACTGAAGTCTTGTCCTTCCAGCCCACTCAGCCCTCCCTTAAATCCTCGACCCCTCCCAAAAGACAAGTCACCAGAAAGACGACGAAAACGCCACAGCAAACAAAAAGATCGGCAGACCAAGCATCTCCCTGTCTCCAAAGACTGAAGCAGTACAGGACGCAAAACATTGTGGGGAAAAACAGACTGGGACTTATGGAATATCTGAAGCTGGATCCCCACTCCCCAGTCCATCCTCCGTCCTGACCCACCTCGCCCTCATTTGATCCTGTCTGCGCCTAACTTGCCGCTCCCCCCGCCCCCCTTCCTTTTCACATCCAGCCCCACTGATCTTGTACCGTCCCATCCCATGTTCATCCTGTCCAGACTAAAACCCACTGCCCCATCTCGGTGTCTATCAGCAGTGTTGCCTGACTGTATGCAGACTTGGACACGACGCTACAACAACACCCACCCCCCCCCAAGAAAAAAAGAAACCCCAAGATTATTGTAGTCTGAACGGAACCAATCTGAATGACCATCGAGGACGTCGATGTTTCGTTATCGAGGCAAGGACAAGAGTATGGATTAGTTACAAGTGTCGGGACATTTAAGCCTTCAATAAAGAACTACGTTCGGAGCAAAAGACATGTGGACACTTGAAGGGGACATTTCAGGTAACTAGACACACAAGGACAATGAGCGTCATAGGATCAATCACATGGACCAGTCTGTCGTCGTCGAGAGTCTGAATCAGGCGACGTACAAGGAGCCGTCACTCATGTCATGCTGTTTGAACGGTGTGGTTAGATGATTAACTGAAGCTTAGGCTTGCCGTAAATTGTAAGTGATACCAGTGTTGAAGGCATACGTAGTTGTTTAATGTAATTGTATGTTGTGATGATTGAGTGTAATGGTACGAGTGTGGTTCTGTTATGGCGACCTGCTAGTACGAATCACTTATTGTATGATCGAATATCCATAATAAAACCGTATAAGATAGTTCATGGGTCCATTGGATGTTTCAGTGGTCTCTTCTTACACCTTCAGTTTATACAAAAAGCACATTACAGAGCACACACGAGGAGGGTGACGGTAACTGTCACAGATGAAAGGATGAACCGTACACGGGACAAGGGAACATTGTAATAAACACTGTTATGTGTAGTAACGTTCTGTTACATATGAAGCAGTACACTCATTAAACGTCTGTGGAGACAGGGCTCTTCGTTATTAATCCACCCTCTGAATTATGTCTAGAATTTTAATTTTGTTGCTTTGTCTTCTTTCATTCTATTTGCATTGGTCCATTACCTGTATGGTTAGTCTACTACTTCTGAAGTTGATATTGTGTACATAATAAGTGGTTTGTGTAGGAATGCGATAGCAAGATTTAGGTAATGTGGCCGTTTTATGTTTAAGTGCTCGGTAATGTTCATGTGTAGGTATGTTCCCTATCCTGTGCGTAAATTGGATGGTTGATTCCGGCAATCCTTATTGTGTGTGAATGCATTGTGTACTTTCCACTTGTTGAGTATGTTTGAAATGGGTTATAGCCCTGATATGGCTCTACGCAGTCGGCTGGGCTTTAAAGAAAAAATTAACAGTAAACGATTGACAATCCCAACAGTAGGGTAAAAAAGTACATATATTCTATAGTCATAGAATCAAATTCTAATTCCAAGTTCTCAAGATGACGTCTTCGTGCTCGGAATGAATTTCACATGCACTAACGTCACAGGTGCCATGTGATGATCCAAAATGATTACGGCACAAGCTTTAAGCCTGCACACAAACCATGAGCTGGCCAGGTCCTGAGGTTCTACCTAGATAGTGCCATAACCCTGGGTTCTAGGGGAGTGAGATGGTAGAGACTTTAACTTTCCCCTTTTATAGGATCAAAGAAAAGAAAGGAAGAATGAACAAACGAGGGAAGGGCATATCAACTAACGTTATGATCAAAACAGATGAACCACAAGTGCTTTATACAGGCTGGGTAACTCTCAGCGGATCCACTAGTTTCAGATGGGGGCAAAAAAATTTTCAGAGGTAATACTACTGAATTATTGTATTTGCCATCAGGAAATGCATCTATAATGCCTCAAAATTACAGAAATTCTTCAGCTTCGCCCCCCACCCCAACAGGGATGTTCTGGCCCGCCATTAGAGGAACTCCCCTACCAGCCAGTTTATAAAAGATGAGACAACAGGCAGACACATGTAAAGCAAATATTGTCATCCTTAAATATAATGTTAAAGATCCTGTAAACTATGTCGGCCATCGTGGCTTATATATTATTATGCTTATGCAAACGTAAAATCAAGCATTCACACCTCGAAAACTGATTAGTCTTAATGGTTGGGTTTAATATTAGCTGTGCACGCAAAGGGCCCCTGAATTAAAGTGCTAATGAAAGGTGCAGCCCACAAACTATTTGTACTGCAGGGAAATGGCGACTACGGCAAGGCGGGGAAACGGCGACCGGGTGGCGTGAACGGCGACTACGACGACTACGACTCTAGGTAAACGGCGACTACGACTCTCCAGGAAAATGGCGGATTGAGGAAAATGGAGACTCCAGGAAAAAGGAGACTACGACGACTCCAAGAAAATGGACGGGATTGAGGAAAAGGGAGACTCCAGGGGAAATGGCGACTAGACGACTCACGAAAATGGCGACTAGACGACTCCAGAAAATGGCGAGACAACGACGACACCACGAAAATGGCGACAACGATGACTCCACGAAAATGGCGACAACGATGACTCCACGAAAATGGCGACACGACGACGCCAGGAAAATGGCGGCAGTGACGCCAGGAAAATGGCGACTATGACGACTCCAGGAAGATGGCGACTACGACGACTCCAGGAAGATGGCGACGACGGCGACTCCAGGCAAATGGCGACTTCGACTCCAGCCTTTAGGAAAATAGAGATCACAACGACTCCATAAAAATGGCGACTACGACCTCCAGGGAAACGGAAGACTTATGACGACTCCAGGGAAATGGAAGACTACGACGACTCCAGGGAAATGGAAGACTACGACTCGGGGAAGCAATTGGTGACAACAGGAACGGCAACTACACGAAATCGGGGAAATGTGATTACAGCGACCCAGGGAAATGTGCACCGAGTGACTAAGAAACGGCGACTCCAAGGAATCAGCAAACGGCACTCCGGGGAAATGCGCATGCTAGTAGATCTATTTCCAGACTGATATAACGTTTGGATCACAGAGGAATTATGGTACTGGACCAGATGACAAAACCAGAATGTTGTGGCCAGAACTACGTGCTGCCTGATCGTGGAAGACGACTCCAGGGAAATGGAAGACTACGACTCCAGGGAATTGGAAGACGACTCGGGGCGATGGCAACTATGGCGACAACAGGAAACGGCAACTACAGCGCAATCGGGAAAATGTTGATTACAGCGACCCCAGGGAAATGTTGATTACAGCGACCCCAAGGAAATGTGCACCGAGTGACTTAAGAAAACGGCGACTCCAAGGAATCCAGCAAACGGCAACTCCGGGGAAAGGCACATGCATAGGTAGATCTAGTTCCCTAGACTTGATTATGAGTTTGGATCACAAGAACAGGAATTTGTGGTACTAGAACCAGGATGACAAAACCAGAATGTTTGTGGGCCAGAACTCGTGCCTGCCTGATTCGTGTGTATGTTTGGTGTTTTTGTTTGTGTGTGTGTGTTAGTAGAGTTAATGTTGACGTTTGACAGAGCGTTGGACAAGTTTACATCCCTAGTGTGTGTGTTACTTCAGTGTTTGCACGTATTAATTGGCCATTTTATTATTACAGAGAGTAAGGTGACAGCACTGAGCAAGTTTTGCATCCCAGGGCTGTTTTTTTTTTATATATACTTTAGTGTTTGCACGTATTACGTGGACATATCCCCTGTTGGGTTGCCGGGGGCTCTGCGCAGTCGGTTGGGCTTTAAACAATAAAGATACCAAAAATCGGCACTAACGGAATTATTTGTGGTGGTGGTATTTTAGCTGTTCTATTATTCGCTTTTGTACCATGTTCATATTTAAACTGATTTTGCGTTTGTAATTTGGGATACCTTTCCCAAAGGTAGCATGTATTAAGGTTTTGAGAGAAAGGGACAAAATGGTTTCAGAAAAGATGGACCAACTGTGTATAGATCTTTTACATGTCTAAGGTGTCCTGTCTAACGGAAATTTACAGATAGACATGTGGGCGTAACCATTTGTGACCTCCCAGCACGAAATCACTCTTAACTAGCATTTTGGGTATTTTGAGATACATATCACTGGAAAGTGTACATTCTGCTGATTATTTTGGTACCTGAATAAAACTTGTAGAGAAGTTATGTATGTTTAAAGTCATTAAGTTGTATGACGGCCATTTTGAGAAAACGGCCTCGTTTTATATACTCTCCTACACATTTTCCTTAAATTTATTTGGTGACTTTGGCCCAGTTTGTTTATAATTTTAGCTGTCATTATCTGAAAGGTGCACCAAAGAGCTTTCTGTCAGTGTATATGTAAGGTTCTGTACAGGTTACGGTTCGCAATAAAGGACAAAAATAGTTACTTTTTGGTAAGAAATTGCATTCTTTCTGCTGCGATCAGTGCATTAAAATACCATTTGAAATTTTTTTTTTTCAAGAAAAAAATTCTGTGGGGGATAAAGTCCAGAAATCAATTTTGAGAAAAAGTCAAAACGCCCTAGATGGACCCTCAGTCACCCTTTCAGCTCCAAGCGCTGTTCGACTGACTGCGAGTTAAGACTGAATTGGTGGTGGGAGGTCACATTTCTTTTTTAAAACTGTTACTGGGTATATAGATGTTCCAACATGGATGTCTTTGTCCTTTATCATTTTTCATTTAAATAGGTTAAAATAAGTATTGTGTGTTTGGGCTTGGGTGGGGGATGTGATAAGCGAGTAAATTTGTAATTCGCAGTGGAATATGAATCGACGTCGTGTATGGCATTTACTGTCTGTACCCCCGTGGGGATGTCGAGAGCGCTTTCAGTATAACTAGTATCCCCACTTTCTGGAAATTCTGCGGTAGAAATTTCCCCATCACCGTTTCTCATAATCCTGTGTGTGTGTGTTGGGGAAGGAGAGGCTATATGCGTGCGTGACTCGGTTTCATTTTTTATATTTTGTTAGGTGGCTTATACTGTAGACTGTAAGGCAACGTTTAACACAAAACGCTCGTTATTACGTTAATACGCTGAGGCGACATATAAAGCGGTCTTGCAATTTGCGCCTCAAAATTACACAGCCATCGGATAGTACGAATCTGATATACACGTAAAGTTGTACGAATATAATGTGCATTATACACGTTAAGGAATCGGGCAAAAAATGAAAATAGAATGTAAATGTGTATTCAGTATAACGGACACGACGAACACAAATTTGTGACCAACCGACCTTTGTCAAACATAAACGTAAGACAAAGAACAGGTATCAAACAACATAATAAGAAAATAGGGAACAAACCACAATTTCCATGTCTAGTATCAAACAACAAAATAGGGAACAAACCACAATTTCCATGTCTAGTATCAAACAACAAAATAGGGAACAAACAGCATAATTTCCATGTCTAGTATCAAACAACAAAATAGGGAACAAAGCATAATTTCCATGTCTAGTATCAAACAACAAAATAGGGAACAAACAGCATAATTTCCATGTCTAGTATCAAACAACAAAATAAGGAACAAACAGCATAATTTCCATGTCTAGTATCAAACAACAAAATAGGGAACAAACGGCACAATTTCCATGTCTAGTATCAAACAACAAAATAGGGAACAAACAGCATAATTTCCATGTCTAGTATCAAACAACAAAATGGGGAACAAACAGCATAATTTCCATGTCTAGTATCAAACAACAAAATAAGGAACAAACAGCATAATTTCCATGTCTAGTATCAAACAACAAAATAGGGAACAAACAGCATAATTTCCATGTCTAGTATCAAACAACAAAATGGGGAACAAACAGCACAATTTCCATGTCTAGTATCAAACAACAAAATAGGGAACAAACAGCATAATTTCCATGTCTAGTATCAAACAACAAAATAGGGAACAAACAGCATAATTTCCATGTCTAGTATCAAACAACAAAATAAGGAACAAACAGCACAATTTCCATGTCTAGTATCAAACAACAAAATAGGGAACAAACAGCATAATTTCCATGTCTAGTATCGAACAACAAAATAGGGAACAAACAGCATAATTTCCATGTCTAGTATCAAACAACAAAATAGGGAACAAACAGCATAATTTCCATGTCTAGTATCAAACAACAAAATGGGGAACAAACAGCATAATTTCCATGTGTAGTATCAAACAACAAAATAAGGAACAAACAGCACAATTTCCATGTCTAGTATCAAACAACAAAATAGGGAACAAACAGCACAATTTCCATGTCTAGTATCAAACAACAAAATAAGGAACAAACAGCACAATTTCCATGTCTAGTATCAAACAACAAAATAGGGAACAAACAGCACAATTTCCATGTCTAGTATCAAACAACAAAATAAGGAACAAACAGCACAATTTCCATGTCTAGTATCAAACAACAAAATAAGGAACAAACAGCATAATTTCCATGTCTAGTATCAAACAACAAAATAGGGAACAAACAGCACAATTTCCATGTCTAGTATCAAACAACAAAATAAGGAACAAACAGCATAATTTCCATGTCTAGTATCAAACAACAAAATAAGGAACAAACAGCACAATTTCCATGTCTAGTATCAAACAACAAAATGGGGAACAAACAGCATAATTTCCATGTCTAGTATCAAACAACAAAATAAGGAACAAACGGCACAATTTCCATGTCTAGTATCAAACAACAAAATGGGGAACAAACAGCATAATTTCCATGTGTAGTATCAAACAACAAAATAGGGAACAAACAGCACAATTTCCATGTCTAGTATCAAACAACAAAATAGGGAACAAACAGCACAATTTCCATGTCTAGTATCAAACAACAAAATAAGGAACAAACAGCACAATTTCCATGTCTAGTATCAAACAACAAAATAGGGAACAAACAGCACAATTTCCATGTCTAGTATCAAACAACAAAATAGGGAACAAACAGCACAATTTCCATGTCTAGTATCAAACAACAAAATGGGGAACAAACAGCATAATTTCCATGTCTAGTATCAAACAACAAAATGGGGAACAAACAGCACAATTTCCATGTCTAGTATCAAACAACAAAATAGGGAACAAACAGCACAATTTCCATGTCTAGTATCAAACAACAAAATGGGGAACAAACAGCATAATTTCCATGTCTAGTATCAAACAACAAAATAGGGAACAAACAGCACAATTTCCATGTCTAGTATCAAACAACAATAAGGAACAAACAGCACAATTTCCATGTCTAGTATCAAACAACAAAATAAGGAACAAACAGCACAATTTCCATGTCTAGTATCAAACAACAAAATAGGGAACAAACAGCACAATTTCCATGTCTAGTATCAAACAACAAAATAAGGAACAAACAGCACAATTTCCATGTCTAGTATCAAACAACAAAATAAGGAACAAACAGCATAATTTCCATGTCTAGTATCAAACAACAAAATAGGGAACAAACAGCACAATTTCCATGTCTAGTATCAAACAACAAAATGGGGAACAAACAGCATAATTTCCATGTCTAGTATCAAACAACAAAATAGGGAACAAACAGCACAATTTCCATGTCTAGTATCAAACAACAATAAGGAACAAACAGCACAATTTCCATGTCTAGTATCAAACAACAAAATGGGGAACAAACAGCATAATTTCCATGTCTAGTATCAAACAACAAAATGGGGAACAAACAGCATAATTTCCATGTCTCGTTTAATGAGAAAATGACCGATATGAATCGACGTCTTGGGGAAAAAGCGAGAACTCCACAAAAAGTGGCCATGCCATGCGTTAAGGTTACAAAAACATCGGTTAGAGCAAATGTAGGCGCTTAGTGTACACAATTAGCATTTGATACGAATAGACCCAAAGTCGTTCTTAGAGTTGATTAGCATTAGTGAATTGTATAAGGTCGTCCTTAGAGTTGATTGGCATTGGTCATTTGTACAAGGTCGTCCTTAGTGTTGATTGGCATTGGTCATTTGTACAAGGTCGTCCTTAGAGTTAATTGGCATTGGTCATTTGTACAAGGTCGTTCTTAGTGTTGATTGGTCATTTGTACAAGGTCGTTCTTAGTGTTGATTGGCATTGGTCATTTGTACAAGGTCGTCCTTAGAGTTAATTGGCATTGGTCATTTGTACAAGGTCGTCCTTAGTGTTGATTGGTCATTTGTACAAGGTCGTTCTTAGTGTTGATTGGCATTGGTCATTTGTACAAGGTCGTCCTTAGAGTTAATTGGCATTGGTCATTTGTACAAGGTCGTTCTTAGAGTTGATTGGCACTGGTCATTTGTACAAGTTCTTAGTGTTGATTGGCATTGGTCATTTGTACAAGGTCGTCCTTAGAGTTGATTGGCATTGGTCATGTGTACAAGTTCTTAGTGTTGATTGGCATTGGTCATTTGTACAAGGCCGTTCTTAGAGTTGATTGGCATTGGTCATTTGTACAAGTTCTTAGTGTTGATTGGCATTGGTCATTTGTACAAGGTCGTCCTTAGAGTTGATTGGCATTGGTCATTTGTACAAGGCCGTTCTTAGAGTTGATTGGCATTGGTCATTTGTACAAGGCCGTTCTTAGTGTTGATTGGCATTGGTCATTTGTACAAGTTCTTAGTGTTGATTGGCATTGGTCATTTGTACAAGGTCGTTCTTAGAGTTGATTGGCATTGGTCATTTGTACAAGTTCTTAGTGTTGATTGGCATTGGTCATTTGTACAAGGTCGTCCTTAGAGTTGATTGGCATTGGTCATTTGTACAAGTTCTTAGTGTTGATTGGCATTGGTCATTTGTACAAGGCCGTTCTTAGTGTTGACTGGCATTGGTCATTTGTACAAGGTCGTTCTTAGAGTTGACTGGCATTGGTCATTTGTACAAGGTCGTTCTTAGTTAATTGGCAATGGTCATTTGTACAAGGTCGTTCTTGGAGTTGATTGGCATTGGTCATTTGTACAAGTTCTTAGTGTTGACTGGCATTGGTCATTTGTACAAGGTCGTTCTTAGAGTTGATTGGCATTGGTCATTTGTACAAGGTCGTTCTTAGTGTTGACTGGCATTGGTCATTTGTACAAGGTCGTTCTTAGAGTTGACTGGCATTGGTCATTTGTACAAGGCCGTTCTTAGAGTTGATTGGCATTGGTCATTTGTACAAGGTCGTTCTTAGTGTTGATTGGCATTGGTCATTTGTACAAAGTCGTTCTTAGAGTTGACTGGCATTGGTCATTTGTACAAGGTCGTCCTTAGAGTTGATTGGCATTGGTCATTTGTACAAGGTCGTTCTTAGAGTTGATTGGCATTGGTCATTTGTACAAGGTCGTCCTTAGTGTTGATTGGCATTGGTCATTTGTACAAGGTCGTTCTTAGTGTTGACTGGCATTGGTCATTTGTACAAGGTCGTTCTTAGAGTTAATTGGCATTGGTCATTTGTACAATGTCGTCCTTAGTGTTGATTGGCATTGGTCATTTGTACAAGGTTCTTAGAGTTGACTGGCATTGGTCATTTGTACAAAGTCGTTCTTAGTGTTGATTGGCATTGGTCATTTGTACAAGGTCGTTCTTAGTGTTGATTGGCATTGGTCATTTGTACAAGGTCGTTCTTAGTGTTGATTGACATTGGTCATTTGTACAAGGTCGTTCTTAGTGTTGATTGGCATTGGTCATTTGTACAATGTCGTTCTTAGTGTTGATTGACATTGGTCATTTGTACAAGGTTCTTAGAGTTGATTGGCATTGGTCATTTGTACAAGGCCGTTCTTAGAGTTAATTGGCATTGGTCATTTGTACAAGGTTCTTAGTGTTGACTGGCATTGGTCATTTGTACAAGGCCGTTCTTAGAGTTAATTGGCATTGGTCATTTGTACAAGGTTCTTAGTGTTGACTGGCATTGGTCATTTGTACAAGGCCGTTCTTAGAGTTAATTGGCATTGGTCATTTGTACAAGGTCGTCCTTAGTGTTGATTGGCATTGGTCATTTGTACAAGGCCGTTCTTAGTGTTGATTGGCATTGGTCATTTGTACAAGGTCGTCCTTAGTGTTGATTGGCATTGGTCATTTGTACAAGGTCGTCCTTAGTGTTGATTGGCATTGGTCATTTGTACAAGGTCGTTCTTAGAGTTAATTGGCATTGGTCATTTGTACAAGGTCGTTCTTAGAGTTAATTGGCATTGGTCATTTGTACAAGGTCGTTCTTAGAGTTAATTGGCATTGGTCATTTGTACAAGGTCGATCTTAGAGTTAATTGGCATTGGTCATTTGTACAAGGTCGTCCTTAGTGTTGATTGACATTGGTCATTTGTACAAGGTCGTCCTTAGTGTTGATTGGTATTGGTCATTTGTACAAGGTCGTCCTTAGTGTTGATTGGTATTGGTCATTTGTACAAGGTCGTTCTTAGAGTTAATTGGCATTGGTCATTTGTACAAGGTCGTTCTTAGTGTTGACTGGCATTGGTCATTTGTACAAGGTCGTCCTTAGAGTTGATTGGCATTGGTCATTTGTGCAATGTCGTTCTTAGAGTTGACTGGCATTGGTCATTTGTACAAGGTCGTTCTTAGTGTTGATTGGCATTGGTCATTTGTACAATGTCGTCCTTAGTGTTGATTGGCATTGGTCATTTGTAACAATGTCGTCCTTAGAGTTGACTGGCATTGGTCATTTGTACAATGTCGTCCTTAGTGTTGATTGGCATTAGTGATTTGTACAAGGTCGTTCTTAGTGTTGATTGGCATTGGTCATTTGTACAAGGCCGTTCTTAGAGTTAATTGGCATTGGTCATTTGTACAAGGTCGTTCTTAGAGTTGATTGGCATTGGTCATTTGTACAAGGTCGTCCTTAGTGTTGATTGGCATTGGTCATTTGTACAATGTCGTCCTTAGAGTTGATTGGCATTGGTCATTTGTACAAGGTCGTTATTAGTGTTGATTGACATTGGTCATTTGTACAAGGTCGTTCTTAGTGTTGATTGACATTGGTCATTTGTACAAGGTCGTTCTTAGTGTTGATTGACATTGGTCATTTGTACAAGGTCGTTCTTAGTGTTGATTGACATTGGTCATTTGTACAATGTCGTTCTTAGTGTTGATTGGTATTGGTCATTTGTACAAGGTCGTTCTTAGAGTTAATTGGCATTGGTCATTTGTACAAGGTCGTTCTTAGAGTTAATTGGCATTGGTCATTTGTACAAGGTCGTTCTTAGAGTTGATTGGCATTGGTCATTTGTACAAGGTCGTTCTTAGAGTTAATTGGCATTGGTCATTTGTACAAGGTCGTTCTTAGAGTTAATTGGCATTGGTCATTTGTACAAGGTCGTTCTTAGAGTTAATTGGCATTGGTCATTTGTACAAGGTCGTTCTTAGAGTTAATTGGCATTGGTCATTTGTACAAGGTCGTTCTTAGAGTTAATTGGCATTGGTCATTTGTACAAGGTCGTTCTTAGTGTTAATTGGCATTGGTGATTTGTACAAGGTCGTTCTTAGAGTTGACTGGCATTGGTGATTTGTACAAGGTCGTTCTTAGAGTTGACTGGCATTAGTGATTTGTACAAGGTCGTTCTTAGAGTTTACTGGCATTAGTGATTTGTACAAGGCCGTTCTTAGAGTTGACTGGCATTAGTGATTTGTACAAGGCCGTTCTTAGAGTTGACTGGCATTAGTGATTTGTACAAGGTCGTTCTTAGAGTTGACTGGCATTGGTCATTTGTACAAGGTCGTCCTTAGAGTTGACTGGCATTGGTGATTGTTTTGTACAAACATTATTTGCCTTTTTTCAGTCTCTATCTAGCATAGCAGGGAAAAAGACAAAATATTAGGTAGATGGGGAGAGTACACTAAAGACCTTTTTGAAGATGACAGAAACGCAGAACACATGAGAAAGAACTTTGAAGGACCACACATAATGAAAGATGAACTTAGAGCAGCATTGAAAAAGACGAAACCAAGAAAAGCCCCAGGACCAGACATTACCACAGAGATGATTGAAGTCCTGGAGGAATTCGGTTTAGAAAAAATAAGTCCTCCTGAATGAAATTTACGACACTGGAAAAATCCCCAAAGATATGTCAATCAATTTTCATTGCACTTCCAAAGAAGACAGGGGCTATAGAATGCGAACTCCATCGCACAATCAGTTTGAGTCATGTAACCAAGATCCTATTAAAAATAATCATAAGGAATAGAATCAAAAGAGAAATAGATGAACAGTGGATTTGTGGAAGGGAAAGGAACAAGTGATGCCATATACATCCTAAGAACTATAATAGAGAGGTCGGTCGAGGTGAACAAGGATTTATATTTATGCTTTGTGAGTATACCAAGGCTTTCGATCGGGTCAGACATGAAGAATTGATCGACCAATTAGAAAGACTCAATAGTGATGGAAAAGATCTACGAATAATCAGAAATATGTACTGGGAACAAATAGCTGCAATAAGAATAAAAAACAATATAAGCTCTTATCAAAACATCAAAAGAGGAGTCAGACAGGGTTGTTTTTGTCACCAGATCTGTTTTCACTTTACAGCGAAAACATGAGAAACCTAGAAGAAGACCCTGGATTAAAGGTTGGAGGAAAAATGATAAACCAACATTCGACCCCAGATGACACCGTGCTAATTGCAAAAAGTGAAAGGGACGTACAAAACCTTGTGAATACACTTGAAATAGAAAGCAAAGGTAAGGGGTTGGAACTAAACAGCAGGAAGATTGAAGTCATGGTGATCTGTAAAAATGAAATCCCTTCATGCAAAATAACAGCAAACGGCACAACCTTGAAACAGGTTGAGTTTAAATACCTGGGAACGATCATTTCACCAGACGGCAGATGCACATCGGAAATGGCTAGCCGAATCGGCCAAGCCAAAACATTCAAGATGGAAAGCATTCTTACCAACAAATGCCTATCACTTACGAGTTCTGGAATGTTATATAGAACGATACTGTTGTACGGTTGCGAGGCGTGGACAGTCAACAAGCAAAGGCCGAACAAGATTGAGGCAGCCGAGATGTGGTTTCTAAGAATGTTGAGAGTTCCATGGACAGAGAAAACGACAGTCTTGATGGAGGCAGACACAAGTAGATCACTCATAAGGAAGATTAGGAAAAGACAGGCAACATTTATAGGCCATTTTATGAGGAAGGGGGATTTGGAGCACCTGGTCACAACGGGAAAGCTGGAGGGAAAGAGCACCAGGTAGACCCAGGAAGAAAATGCTGGACGGACTTGCAGAGTGGCTGGGGACGAGGGTGGGGGAGATGCTGGGGGCAACGAGAGATAAGAGATGGCTGGAGGTTCATGGTCGCCAACGCCATGCGGCAGGGCACCTGATGATGAATATGCTGATCACCAGCAAGTTTTGAAAACATATGTATGACCTTCCCATTATATAAATTTTCTCAGTGCTGTTCTGTTAACGTCAGGTGAATGGCGTTTGTGGTTCCGACAACTGTGCCCGAAACAAATGTCGCGCCGAATCTAACGTGAAAAAGTAATAATAACCACTACTAACCTTAACCCCTTTCTAACCTTAACACATTGTCGTGTTAAAGGGGCTGATCTTTGGTCATGACACAGTTGTTGGAACAGTGAAAAAAAGTTTGCAAAACTTCTCGCCTGTTTAAAAAACCCCACCCCGAATGCCGTATATTATACTTTAATCATCATCGGGTGCCTTGCAGCATGGCGTTGGCGATTATGGACTTACATCTGTCTCTTGTTGCCTCAAGCATCTCTCCCACCCTCCCTGTCTAGAGCCACACTGCAAGTCCGTCTAGTATCTTCTACCCGGTGCTCTCCTTCCCCCCAGCTTTCCCGTTGTGACCAGGTGTTCCAATTCCCTTTTCCTCATAAAATGGCCTATGGATGTTGCCTGCCTTTTAAGTAATCTTCCTTATGAGTGATCTACTTGAGTCTGCCTCCATCAAGACTGTCTCGTTTGTTTTCTTTGCTGTCCATGGAACTCAACATCCTCCTTAGAAACCACATCTCGGCTGCCTCAACCTTGTTCTGGCTTTGCTTGTTGACTGTTCACACCTCGCAACCGTACAACAGTATTGGTTCGATATAACATTCCAGAACACTTCCTGATAATTGATAGGCATTTGTTGGTAAGAATGCTTTACATTTTCTTGAAATGTTTCGGCTTGGCCGATTCTACTGGCTATTTCTGATGTGCATCTGCTGTCTGGTGAAATGATCGTTCCCAGGTATTTAAACTTAAAAACCTGTCAAGGTTTTGCCGTTCGCTGTTATTCTGCATGAGGGGATTTCATGTTTTTTACAGATCACCATGACTAAAGTCTTCCTGCTGTTTAGTTCCAACCCCTTACCTTTGCTTTCTATTTCAAGTATATTCACAAGGTTTTGTAGGTCCCTTTCACTTAACGCAATTAGCACGGTCATCTGCGTGTCTGGTTTTTGGTGTTATCTCCTGGACTCGTTTAAGTCCATTTTCTTCTATTAGGCTGCTCAAACCAGGTGTTTCCTACTATGAACTCATTCATCTGTGCCCATTCTACAAGTTTCCCTCCCCTTTCATTTTGTGTACCAAGGCCATGAGGTCCAACTATATCCTCTACCCTATCCTTTTCCACTTTGCTGGGTAGAAAATCGTAAACTTATAACATGACATATGGCTTTTATGTATAACACATACTTTTTTTTAACCCACGCAATTCAATTTTAGTTTCAGTTTCGCAGATGTCTCTGCGCTCGGAGCGAATTCCATATGCACTAACGTCGCAGGTGCTACGTGTATTGTGACCATGGCACAAGCCTTAAGCCTGCACGTAAACCCATGAGCTGGCCAGGCCCTGAGGCCATACTTAGACTGTTTTACCTAGTCTATATTTTACGCTAAAAAGTTGCTCGTCTCTGGTTCCCTACGCAACAAAGTCGATACAACGTAGATGTAAATGTAGCGTGTTTTTGTTTGTTTTTTAGTCGGCTTACGTTTACCGTATAGTGTGGGTTTTGTCGTATGCTTATGATTACCGTATAAATGTAGGTTTTGTGGTCTGCTTATGATTACCGTATGGTGCAGGTTTTGTGGTCTGCTTATGATTACCGTATGGTGCAGGTTTTGTGGTCGGCTTATGATTACTGTATGGTGCAGGTTTTGTGGTCTGCTTATGATTACTGTATGGTGCAGGTTTTGTGGTCGGCTTATGATTACTGTATAGTGTAGGTTTTGTGGTTGGCTTATGATTACTGTATAGTGCAGGTTTTGTGGTCGGCTTATGATTATTGTATAGTGCAGGTTTTGTGGTCGGCTTATGATTACTGTATAGTGCAGGTTTTGTGGTCGGCTTATGATTACTGTATAGTGCAGGTTTTGTGGTCGGCTTATGATTATTGTATAGTGTAGGTTTTGTGGTCGGCTTATGATTACTGTATAGTGCAGGTTTTGTGGTCGGCTTATGATTATTGTATAGTGTAGGTTTTGTGGTCGGCTTATGATTACTGTATAGTGTAGGTTTTGTGGTCGGCTTATGATTACCGTATGGTGCAGGTTTTGTGGTCGGCTTATGATTACCGTATAAATGCAGGTTTTGTGGTCGGCTTATGATTACCGTATATGTGTAGGTTTTCTGGTTGGCTTATGATTACTGTATAGTGCAGGTTTTGTGGTCGGCTTATGATTATTGTATAGTGCAGGTTTTGTGGTCGGCTTATGATTACCGTATATGTGTAGGTTTTCTGGTTGGCTTATGATTACTGTATAGTGCAGGTTTTGTGGTCGGCTTATGATTATTGTATAGTGCAGGTTTTGTGGTCGGCTTATGATTACTGTATAGTGTAGGTTTTGTGGTCGGCTTATGATTACTGTATAGTGTAGGTTTTGTGGTCGGCTTATGATTACTGTATAGTGTAGGTTTTCTGGTTGGCTTATGATTACCGTATGGTGCAGGTTTTGTGGTCGGCTTATGATTACCGTATAAATGCAGGTTTTGTGGTCGGCTTATGATTACTGTATAGTGTAGGTTTTCTGGTTGGCTTATGATTACTGTATAGTGCAGGTTTTGTGGTCGGCTTATGATTACCGTATTGTGCAAGTTTTGTGGTTGGCTTATTACCTGTATAAATACAGGTTTTGTGGTGGGCTTGTGGTTACCATATAAGCGTAGGTTTTCTAGTGAGCGCCTAACTGTAAAATAGTGTGAAAGCAAAAACGAAAACCAAACAAACAAACAAAAGAAAAACTGACAAGGTAATAAAGGGAAAGAATCGTTTTAAGTGCGCACCTAAGACCAATCGGTCGGTATGTTCAACAGCAATACCATGAAAATAAAAGGGAGTTACATATCTTAAGTTTCGGTCATTTTCTTCCACTCGGCGAGATATCGGGGAAATATTCTTATTTTTTGTCCATATGTGGGGGTGTGCGTATTGTAGATTGACAAAGGCAGGTAAGCCGAAAGTTAACGTCTTATCTTGTAGGTTGAATACGCGTTCTTAATGTTTTTGTGCGTTGGCGATTCGTAGTCAAAATGAAAATTACCCCCGTGGGGATGCCGGGGGCTTTTTCAATATAAATGCGACATCCCACCACCAAATCGGTCTTAACTCGGTCAGTCGAACAGCACTAGGAGCTGAAAAGGTAGTTGACTGAGGGTCTGTCTAGGGTGTTTTGACTTTTTCTCAAAATTGATTTCTGTGGATTATACTCTATCCCCCACAGAATGTTTTTCTTGAAAAAATATTAATCAATATAAAATGGTATTTTAATGCACTAATTCGCAGCAGAAAGAATGCAATTTCTTACCCAAAGTACCTATTTTTGTCCTTTATTGCGAACTGTAACCTGTACCGAACCTTACATGTAATATACTGACAGAAAGCTCTTTGGTGCACCTTTCAGATAATGACAGCTAAAATTAGAAACAAACCGGGTCAAAGCCACCAAATAAAGAAATTTAAGGAAAATGTGTAGGAGAGTACATAAACCTTTAGAGGCCGTTTTTTCAAAATGGCCGTCAAACAACTTAATGACTTTAAACATACATAACTTCTCTACATTTTTTTTGAGTACAAGCTTTATTCAGGTACCAAAATAATCAGCAGAATGTACACTTTCCAGTGATATGTATCTCAAACTACCCAAAATGCTAGTTAAGGCTGATTTCGTGCTGGGAGGTCACAAATAGTACTCCCACCTTTTGGAAATTCTGCTAGAAATTTCCTTTTCTGTTCATTCCTTTACTTTGGAGCGAGACGTTTTTGTTTTTTTTGAAATGGTCATTTTGGACCTCCTGCAGGATTGTGTGTGTGTGATTGAAATGTTTTCCAACCTTCACGACAGTTTTTTCTTTTCCTTTTTTTTTTCATGTTGAAGTATGGTGCATGTTTAGAAAAGGTTATAGCCCTGATACGGCTGTACGCAGTCGGCTGGCCTTGAAACAAAAATCATAGTAATAGCGATTGCGTACATGTGTTAAGTGCATTTTTGGCATTACGCATATGGGATTTGCGGAAGCAATTTTCAGTAATTTAGGCCCGTTGTATGTTTTAGTGTCCTTACTTATATTTGACTTTGTATTCAGGTATTGTGTTTAAAGCCCACGTGTGATGAATTGGACAGGATTGGTCAGCGCCAGAGACATTTCCTTACATTATGTATATGAATGCATTGGTATGTGTACTTAAAAAATTTTTACCCGTTTTTTCCCTGTTGAAGCATTTTTGGGAATGGTTGTAACCTTTATGACTACACCATAGCTGGGCTGTAAACAAAACATTGATAGGGTACATACATGTATTAAGTGCATTTTGTGCTGTAAGGAAATGTGATGTGCCGAAATTATTATAGGTAATTTTGGCCCACGTTATGATTTAGTGTTTGTTTAAATTTGTAATCAGATTTTTTTAAACCCTTGGAATAAATTCGGAGTGGTAAATGCAGAGAGCATATCCTAAGATTATGTGCGCGAATGCATTGACGAGTAATTTGTTTCCAGTTTTTTTCCTCCATTGAGTTTACGTTTTGAGACGATTATAACCCTGAGCCCCCCGCTGGGTTGCCGGGTTTTTTTCAGTATAAATATCCCCACTTTCTGGAAATTCTGTGCTAGAATTTCCTGTTTTCTGTCACTCCTTCTGCCCTGTTGCCTTCTTATCTGTCATTTCTACTTATTTTCTGCCTTAATGGTCTATTCACCTTTATTTTTTCGATAAAGTCTTGCGTACTTTTTTCTTTGGATTGATAATTGGTACATGTATTAAGTGCATTTTTGGCTCTAAGGAGGTGAGATATGTGGAAAGCAATTTTAGGTAATTTATGCCTGTTTTTATGTTTTGGTGTCCTTATGTATGCTATTTTATTCAGATGTTTTTAAAAATATCCTGTGCGATAAATCGGACAGAATGGTCCTACGCCGGGGGCATGTCCTTAGATTATGTGTGCGAATACATTGATATGTGTACTTAATTTTTTTTTTCTTGTTGAAGTTTTGTTTTGAAGCGGTTATAGCCCTGATATGACTGCGCAGTCGGCTGGGCCTTAAACAATAAAGGGGAAAAAAGGCTCCGTGCAGTAGGCTGGGCATTGAAACAAAAATAGTGAAAAATGTACGGTGGTGATTACCCTAGTTTTTTTTTTCTTCTCTGATAACTGTGCAGTGGTGGTGGTGGTGACAGTTTTTCTTTTTGAATTTTACATGAACATTGCTGTATGGTAGTGTTTATTACCATAGTTTATTTCACATTAAAGGAAAAGTGGCACTGATTACCACGGCTATTTTTTTCTTAAACCTTCCGATGGCAACTGTATCGCAGCATTGATTAATATCAATACTTTAATTTCCGTTGTATGGTAGCATTGATTGTAACAATACTTAATTTCCGATGAAAATTTAACTTGGGAAATACAGCATTTTTGTCTTATTTTGATTACTGTAACGTATAAAGTGTGTGTGTGTGTGTATTTTTTTTTGGGGGGGGAGGTTACAGGCAGGGGTGTGTGTGTGTGTAAGACAATGCACGAGGTGTGTGCTTTTTTTTTGTATTGTTTTTTGGGGTGGGGCGGGGCGGGTTGTTACAGTGGGGTATGGACGGCGGTTATGTGTCTGAGTTGGTTTCTGTGTATGCGTGTTTCCGTCGTGATAGTTTTTCCCCCCGTGGGTGTGATGGGGTATAGCGGATGTTTAGGTCATTTGCCTTGGGGGGGTGGTGATGGGTGAGTACGCTGTGTGTGCGTTTTGTAATGAAGACTGTTGTGTGTGCTTGTGGATGTACGGCTGTGTGGTAAAGACAGACTGCTGTTGATTTAAAATTTATTCGTTAAAATACGAAAAAATGATTATTTTACTGTGTTCCTGTATTTCGTCAATTATGGGTTAATTATGAAGCTATTTTTATGATAGTATTTCTGAAAGTTGTAATGGTCCTTTTGTGATGTGAACAATTCATACTGCATTTTCTAACACTTTCAAGAACCTTTTCAAGATACCGTGCAATTCTTACGTTTTGACAAGATATAATGGGATTTCACGTATGACCATGCGTATGGGAAAATAATTAAATTGAGACTTGGAAAGATTGTTCTGTTTTTTTTTTCAATTGTTTTTTTTTTTTTTACCCTTTGACCCCGGCACCATATCCATCAATCGCAAAAACGTATCCCTTTGACTCCCTCACCTATGCATCAGCTTCCTGCAGGAAGCTGGAGGTTAGGGTGTGGAAGTCAGAGTTTAGTTTTTGTTTTGCTGGCATGGTTGACAGTGAAGGATGCTGGTGGTATTCAAAGGGTTAAACGTGGAGCATTATGGGAATTTAAAATGTTGAAACTTGAAAGGTGTTTTACGTTGTTGTTTTTTTCCAGTTGTCTATTTGAATAAAAGTGAGGTAATTTGTAAGTGCTGTTGGCTATGCTTTAGGCAATATGAAACTCTTAACTGCATTTTCCTGCCTTTTGCCATTTAAAGAAAACATTTTACCCTCTGTTGGAGAGTGTGTGTATATGTGTCTGTTTATTTTGTCTGTGTGTGTGTGTGGTGCGCGCGTGCTTGTGCGAGTGTGTGTGTGTACATGTAGTTTGTGTGTGTGGTGCGTGTGTGTGCAAGACAATGTGCGAGGCGTGCGTTTTTGTTTTGATTTTTTTTTGGAGGGGGGTGTTGGGGGGGACGGTTGTTACAGTGGGATATGGACGGTTTGTGGTTTCTGTGTATGCATGTTTTCATCGTGTAGTGTTTTTTGTTTTTTTTTTTTGTCGTGGGGTTTAATGGATGTTAGGTTAGTTGGCCTTGGGGGTGGTTGTGGGTGAGTACGCTGTGTGTGCATTTTTCTAATGAAAATTGTGTATGGCTGGGTGATAAAGACATACTGCTGTTGATTTAAAAATTATTCGTTAAAATAAATGAATATATTATTGTGCCTGTATTTTATCAATTATGGGTTATTTATAAAGCTATTTTTATGACTGTATTTCTGAAAATTGTAATGAAGCTCCTGTCAAGTGAACAATTCGTACTGCATTTTCGAACTCTTTAAAGAACCTTTTCCAAGATAACATGCAGTTTCTATGTTTTGACAAGACATAAATTGGATTTCACCTCGTATGACCATACGTATGAGGAAATATTTAAATTGAGACTTGGGAAGGATTTTTCCGGGTTTTTTTTTTTTGTTTTTTTAAATTCTTTTTAACCCTTTGACTCCTTCACCATACCCACCAATTGCAAAATCTTATCCCTTCGACTCCCTCACCCTGCAGGAAGCTGGACGCTAGGGTGAGGGAGTCAAAGGGTTAGTTTTTACTTTGATAGCGTGGTTTACAATGAAGGATGCTGGTGGACAGGTGGTGGAGTGTTGTGGGAATATATTTAATAAATTGAAACTTGAAAGGATGGGATTTTTTTTGTTTTTGTTTGTCTGTTTAATTAAACGTGAGTTAATTTATAGTGTGCTGTTGGCCATGATGATGTTCTAGATGTCGACTGAGCTATAAGCAATATGAAACTCTTTACTGCATCATCCTGCCTGTTGCATTCTAAGGAAAACATTTTACCTTCTGTGCGCGGGTGTGTTTCGTTGTGTGTGTGTGGTGTGTGTGCACGCACACATGTGTGAATGCGTGTGTGTGTGTTTGTGTCTATATTGTCTATGTGTGTGTGTGTGGCGCACGCACGCATGTGTGGTGCATGCGTGTGTGGGTGTAAGACATGTGCGAGGTGTTGG
The DNA here is from genome assembly GCA_030674185.1 of Monoplex corrugatus. Taxonomy (NCBI): domain Eukaryota; kingdom Metazoa; phylum Mollusca; class Gastropoda; order Littorinimorpha; family Ranellidae; genus Monoplex; species Monoplex corrugatus. The sequence goes on from JAPXFY010000018.1 coordinate 71,566,374, forward strand.
GGGGGGAATGGGGCGGTTGTTACAGTGGAAGGATTGGTCTGTTTTTTACTGCTTTTTCAATTCATTTTAACCCTTTGACTCCTGCACACTATCCACCAATTGCAAAAACGTATCACTTTGACTCCCTCACCTTATCATCTTCCTGCATGAAGCTGGAGGTTAGGGTGAGGGAGTCATGGTCAAGTGTTTGCTTTGCTAGCATGGTTAACAATGCAGGATTCGGGTGGACAGTGGTGGTAAGTCAAAGGGCTAAACGGAGTGTTGTGGAAATTTTTTAAAAACTAAATTGAAACTTGAAAGGATGGTTGTACCTTTTTTCCCATTTTTTTAATTAAATGAGTTAATTTGTAGTGTGTGTGTGCTGTTGGCCATGATAATGTTATCTAGATGTCGGCTGTTCTATATAAGCTATATGAAAATGCAACTGCATTTTCCTGCCTTTTGCTATTTAAGGAAAACATTTTACCGTTTTGCGGAGTGTGTGTGTGTGTTTATATTGTCTGTATATATATATATATATTGTGTGTGTGTGTGCAAGACATGTGCGAGGTGCGGTTTTTTTGTTGTTTTTTTTTTGGGGGGGGGGGGGGGCGTTTATTTGTGTGTGTGTGCACGCGCATGTGTGTGGTGTGTGTGTATTTATATTTGTCTAGTGTGTGTGTGTGTGTGTGTGTGATGCTCTTTAAAGAATCTTTTAAAGACATCATCCAAGTTTTACGTTTTTAGAAGTTATACTGGAATTTCAGTTCGTATGATCATGCGTATGGGAAAATGTTTAAATAAATTGAGACTTGTATGAATTTTTTGAATTTTTTTTTAACCCTTTGACTCCCTTACCCTATCCGCCAAATGCGAAAGCGTATCCCTTTGACGCCCTCACCCTATCCACCAGCTTCTGCAGGAAGCTGGAGGTTAGGGTGAGGGAGTCACATGGTTGTTTTGCTTTGCTGGCATGGTTGACAGTGAAGGACGCAGGTGGACAGGCGGTGGTATTCAAAGGGTTAAAACGTGGAGTATTATGGGAATTACTTAAAATAAATTGAAACTTGAAAAGATCGTATGTTTTTTTTTTTTTAATTCTTTTTGATTGAACCCATATGGCTGAAGTAGTCGGCTGGACTATATAAGCAATATGAAGTGAAATGAAATTTTTAATTAAACGTGGGATAGTTTTCAGTGTGATGTTGGCCATGATAATGTTGGAGACGTCGGCTGTGCTTTTAGCAATATGATATCCAACTGCATTTTCCTGCCTTTTGCAACTTACGGAAAACATTGTCCTGTCTGAGTGTGTTGAGTGTTTTTGTGTGTTTGTCTTGGTTTTTGTGTCTGGTGTGTGCGCGAGCGCGCATGTTTTGGGTGGGTGCGTGCGCGAGCGAACGTGTGTGTGTGGAAGAGCATGTGTAAGGTGTGTGCTTTTGGAGTTTGTGTGTGTGCGTGGAGGGGGGATGGAGGACGGTTAATGAGGTATGGACGGCGAATGTGTCCAAGTTATTTGTGTGTATGCATGTTTTCGTTGCGGGGTTTTTTTTGTTTTGTTTTTGTCTTTGTTTTCTAAGTTCATGGGTGAGGTATTGCGAATGTTTAGGTCAGTTGGGGCCGGCGAGTACGCTGTGTGTGCATTTTCTAATGAAGGCTCTATTGTGTGTGAATGTGGATTTACGGTTGCTTGGCAAGGACAGACTGGTTTAAAATTTATTCGTTAAAAATAAACAAAAATGCCCTTTTGAGGATGCCGGGGGTTTCTTTCAGTATAAATAGTATACCCACCTTCTGGAAATTGTGTGCTAGAAATGCCCTCTTTTCTGTTGCTCTGTTTTTGTCTTCCACTTTGCTTTGTCATTTCTTCCCATCATTTACTGCCTTGCAGGTCCATTCATCTGTACGCGTTCGATCGTCTCCTGTACTTTATCTTAGAATTGATTATTGGGTACATGTATTAAATTCATGTTTTGGCTCTGGTACAATGAGCTATGCGGAAGCAATTTCAAGTACATGTCTATTTTTGGTTTAGTGCCGTTATAGTTTAAATTTGTTCAGGTATATTTTTTAATCCCCTCTGCTTTCCCGTTGGGTTGCCGGGGCTCTTTCAGTATGAATAGTATCCCCACCTTCTGGAAATTCTTCGCTAGAAATTTCCTCTTTTCTGTCACTCTTTGTTTCTGCCTTGTTGACCTTTGTCATTTCTACTTATTTTCTGCCTTAATGGTCCATTCACCTGTATTTTTTCGATTAAGTCTTACGTACTTTTCTTCGGATTGATGATTGGGTACATGTATTAAGTGCATTCTTGGCTCTAAGGTGAGATTACCTAAAATTTCTTCCACATATAATATTGTAATTATTATTAATTATACGTGGAAGAAATTTTAGGTAATTTATGCCTGTTTTTATGTTTTGGTGTCCTTATGTATGCTTATGTTTGTATTCAGGTGTTTTTTTTTTTAAATCTCCCTGTGCGATAAATCGGACGGAATGGTCCTACACGGGGGCATGTACTTTTAAGATTATGTGCGCGAATGCATTGATATGTGTACTTAATTTTCTTTCTTTTTTTTCCTGTTGAAGTTTTGTGTGTTTGAAGCGGTTATACCCTGACATGGCTCTGCGCAGTCGGCTGGACTTTAAACAATAAAAAAAGTGCATTTTTGGCTCTAGGGAGGTGAGATATGCGGAAGCAATTTTAGGTAATTTATGCCTGTTTTTGTTTTGGTGCCCTTATGTATGCTAATATTTGTATTCAGGTGTTTTTTTAAATCTCCCCTGTGCGATAAATTGGACGGAGTGGTCAACGCCGGGGGCATGTCTTAGATTATGTGCGCGAATGCATTGATATGTGTACTTATTTTTTCTTTTTCCTGTTGGGAGTTTTGTGCGTTTTGAAGCGGTTATAGCCCTGATATGGCTCTAGCAGTCGGCTGGGCTTTAAACAATAACAATGTTAGTATTCAGGTGTTTTTAAACTGTGTATAAATTGGACAAAATGAACAACGCCAGAGGCATGTCCTTAGATTATGTGAGCGAATGCATTGATATGTGCACTTAATGTTTGTATTTCCTGTTGAATTGTGTGTTTTGAAACGGTTATAGCTCTGATATGCTCTAGAGTCAGCTGGACTTTAACCCTTTTGACTCCCGCACCCTGTACACCAGAATCGTGCATTGCCAACCATGCTAGCAAAACAAAATCTTAACCCTTTGATTCTCACCCTATCCACTAGCTTCCTGCAAGAAGCAGGGTTGGATGGAGTCAGTTTTTGCAGCTGGTGGATAGGGTAAGAGAGCCAAAGGTTTAAACAACGATAAGTGTGTGAGGGAGAGGGCTGTCCAAGTCGAGATGAATTATTGTTTGGAGGAAGATAATTGTGTGTACATGTATTGACGGTAGTAATAAAAGTATTTTGTCGAGTGAAGATTCAGACTACGTGTTGTCTTTCGAGTTTTATCCGTGGATACCTACGCGTTCTGTTATTACCTACCCGGTTTCTTGCATTACCCTACCTGTGTTTCTTGCTATTACCTACCCGGTTTCTGCTTAACCCTACCGTCGTGTTTCTTGCTATTTCCACCTGTTCTGCTATACCCTCCGTCGTGTTTCTTGCTATTAACCCTACGTCGTGTTCTTGCTATTACCCTACCCTCGTGTTTCTTGCTATTACCCTACCTCGTGTTTCTTGCTATTACCCCCTCGTGTTCTGCATTACCACTCGTGTTCTTGCTATTTACCCCTACCCTCGTGTTTCTTGCTATTTACCTACCTGTGTTTTCTATTACCACCTGTGTTTTTTGCTATTTATGCAAATGTGTCTTGTTCTAATGAGCGTTTATGAAATTGCAACATGGCGTGTGCCTGCGTGTGTGTGTTGATCTGATCAATGTCCTGGTTGTTAATAGGCTGACCTTTAAACAAATTGGATGAGTGGTCCGACTGGAGTTTGAATTGGCCTGTCCAGTATCTAGGCGGTGGAATGGGCGTGTGATGGAGATTGGAGGCGTGTGATGAGATTGAGGCGTGTGATGGAGATGGAGGCGTGTAGATATAACGTGAGGAACTTTATACATGATTTCCTTATGATCGTATTGTGATCAGCTTTCATTGAACAGTTTTACAAGTAGTAGGCCTACAAGTATATAGATTTTAACCAATCCTTTGTTAGAAGTCCAAAAGTGACCGCCCGCGTTCAAGCAAAGAGGAACCAGAGCAAAAGAATCAGAACGCGTAAAATGCAACCAGACAAGACAGAAACAAAGATATAAATTAAGTTAAATTTAATTGAATAATTTGAAGGGTCACAATTATAGAAAATGTGTATCATAGCGGTAAGATAATTTTTTTAAATTTAAATGTGGTTTCTAAGAATATGAGTTCCATGGACAGCGAGAAAAAAACGAGACAGTCTTGAAGGAGGCAGACACAAGACGAACATTAATGAAGATAAGCAAAGACGAGCAACATTTATAACACATTCTATGAGGCAAGAGATTAGAGCACTTGGTCACAGTAGGAAAGTTGTAGGGATAGAGAACACCTGGTAGACCCAGGGGGAAATTGGACGGACTTGCAGAGTGGCTGAAGAGAGAGAGGGTGGGAGATATACTTGCAGCGAAAAGGGATAGTCGTATGGAGGGCCATAATCGCCAACGCCATGCGGTAGGGCACATGATGATGATGTGTGTGTGTATATTCATTCATGTGTGTGTGTATGCGATTTGTGTTTATGTGTGTCTCTGCACGTGTTTGTTTGAGCGGGTGTGTGTTTGTGCGTAAGTATGTGTATGCGATTTTGTGTTTGTGTGTCTCTGCATGTGCGTTTGTTTGAGCGTGTGTGTGTTTTCTTTTGTATGTGTGTGTGATAAGTGTATCCTAAATTGGATGAAGAAAATCACTATATTGATTTCCGCCCAAGGTTAACTAACAGGCTTAAATTCTATGTATCTACACTGAAAGGAAGAGTAAAACGATGTTCCACTGACTTAATGACAGAGCTAATGAATTGCCGGTCACAAGGGATAGTGAATAGGATACCTGCACGCGGCTACTTACACCGATACACGCATGTATAATTTAGAGCTAATCTTCGACAAGAATGGCCTAGTTTGATTGTGTATTAATTCATGTCTGTGCTACCTCTCACTCTCTCTCTCTCTCTCTCACCGTCTGTATCTGTGTCTTCTCTGTCACGTGTGTGTGTGTGTTCGTTCGTTCGTTCGTTCGATTTTGATTACGACTTTTAACTATAAGTGTGTGGGTGTGTGTGATAGAGAGTGTGTGCTTCCATAAAGAAATAATTACCTGAATCAGATATTTTCCAAACTATCTACCACAGATGTCATTCTCTGTCCAACACTTCTTCCTTGCTCACTTTTACAGGTCAGAGACCTAACACTACTATTTTTGAGTAGTAACGTATTTTAACCCTTTGACTCCTGCACCCTGTCCACCAGCATCCTGCTTTGTCAACCATGCTAGCAAAGCAAAAACGTAACCTTTGACTCCCTTACTCTATCCACCAGCTTCCAAAAGGGAATCTGGTGGATAGGGTGAGGGAGTCAAAGGGTTAAGTTTTTGCAGTGGTGGATAGGTTGCGGGAGTCCATGGGTTAAAGTTTGAAGTTTGTCTCTTCTGACTGTCCTGTCTCTCTCATAAAAATAATAATATACATATATGTATACATATATATTATACATAATGTATCTTTCTCTCCCTCTCTCTATATCTATTATCTGTCTATCTCTATCTATTATCCATCTATTATCTATATCTATCTATTTATCTATATCTATCTATCTATATCTATCTTCTATCTCTCTCCTTCCATCTCTGTGTGTGTGTCTTATTTTCTCTTGTTTTAACACAAGTAGATTAACCGTGGTAGATAATTATGGAAGTTAGCCGGCTATATGTGCTAATATCTATACCGTTGGATAGAAAAACTAAAAACCCATCGTTACCTTTCATTTCAAAAGTAGCCTACCCGAAAACCGCCTCATCTCCAAAAGCCACAAAACCATCCCACCATTCAGATGACATCAGCAGGAGAGCGGAATGACGTGCACGCTGACATCATCTCGCCACGCTCACAGAACGTTGGCATGCCTGGGACACGGGGGATCGGATTCTGTGAGTAGTTCTTGTGCCTCCCTCATCTTAACCCTGAACTGCTGGAAACATAATGGTGTAAAGAAAACTGGCACGTGCAAATCTCTGTGTGTGGGTGGGTGGTATGTGTGTAAGTGTGTCGTGCCTATGTGTGTGTGTATGTGTTGTATGTGAGGAGTGTGTGTGAGTTGTGTGTATAGATAGATAGATAGAAGACAGATAGTGTCTGTGGGTGTCTGAGTAAAACTTCGGCCCAGCTGGGGAAAAACGGATATGAGATCTAACTTCCGGAAAAGGGATGCAACTCTTGGGTGGGTGAAGGGGGGGGGGGGCGATCATGAGTTTGCAGCCGAAAAAAAACTGTTCCCGGCAAACATATTAACCCCTACAACTTCCCTTCTCCCTGTTTCTGAAGGAATGATACACGTTTGAATGCGTGTGTTCGTAGCTGAAAATTCTGATGGGCTCAAGTTCCAGCTGTTGCATTGAGAAAAAAAATCAACACACACAACACACAAACGAGCAAGCAATCAACAACAATAAAGAAAAATGCAGATAGACAAACTCTATGACCTGTGAAACAGCACAGCAGGGAAAATAACTTATGTTGAAAAAAAAAACATGACTATGGTTCCAAAGCCTTCATGGCACTCTTAAAAACGTTCTCTTTCGGCTCGAAATATGAGTTATGTTGTTGCTGCTGCTGCTGTTGTTGTTATCAGTCTTGCAAATTTAAACACATGTTTTGTATGTGCACCAAAAGTCTGCAAAAACACACATACGCACGCACACATACACACGCACACACACATACACGCACACACACATACACACTTCCATACACACACATCATACACACTTCCATACACACACACACGCGCGCGCGCACGCCAGCACACACCCTTCCATACACACACACTCTCTCTCTCTGTGTCTGTCTCTCTCTCTCAAGCACGCAAGCACACACACATACACACAGACGCGCGCGCGCGCAAACACTCACATACACACACAAACATACTAACATACAAACGCACACGCACACATTATCAGTGAGACACACACAGACACACACACACTTAACACAATACACACACATACACACACAACACACACACACAACACACACACTAACACACACACACTAACACACACACACTAACACACACACACTAACACACACACTAACACACACACACACAACACACACTAACACACAAACACACACACTAACACACACACACTAACACACACACACACTAACACACACACACACACACACACACACCACACGCCTTCCCTCCTCTGGACACGTATGAATCTTTCTTTCTTTTTTCACTTTTTTCCTTTTTTTTCACTTATGTTTTTATTTTCCCACTTTTAGTCTTTCCTTTTTTTTTTCATCTAGTAATCATTTTGACTCTTCTTTGGGGAAACGAAAATGAATGCCAGGAAGATCTCAAAGTAATCAGACGGGAGGGAGTGTCTTATAAATATTCCAATTTATTCCAGTTCTTGTCTGTAAAGCTGCAAGCACATCTGTTCGACTCAGCACTGCCAGAGCAGAAGGCAATGCACACCCAGATAAAACATTATACTGATACCTAGGTGAGACTTCGACATCAACGGGTCACCCAGATAAAACATTATACTGATACGCTAGGTGATACTTCAACATCAACGGGTCACCCAGATAAAGCATTAACTGATACCTAGGTGAGACTTCACATCAACGGGGATTTCGTTCACCATGAGTTCTCTTTTCTTTGTGTGGGTTCCCTTGTTCCTATCAGTGTGCAGCATCAGTAAGCTGACTCACAATGTCAGGTGGCTTTCAGCAGCTGCTTTATTTTTTTTTTCATGTTGGGCTAACGAAAACTGTTGGACCAACTGTTCCATCACCTACTGGCACGCGCGCCAGGAGTAATAAGAACAATAATGTTAATCATCATAGCAAGGGATGATATGATTGATGATGATGATGACGACTGGATTGTGTGGTCGTGGTGATGAGTGATGATGATTGATTTAATCACAAGAATAATAATAATATAGAATGATATAATAACAACAAACAATAACAATAATGATAATGATATATAAACTGTAAATAGAATAAGAACGCGTATTTCATTCACAAAACAAGACAGACACACATTTTCGGCCAACTGGTCTTTGTCAAGTGTGTACAAAAGACTACAGAGAATAAATACACAACACTTAGTGGAAAAAAAACGTACAAGACTTCCCTGACGATTCGGCGAACAGAGAAAATGCACGACTTAACCGACATAACGAATGAAACATACGAAGACAAGTAAATGTAGTGTGTCACTTTTCTCTCCACAGTGAACGATCTGTTCCAACATCTCTCATTATGTATGTCTGTCTGTCTGTAAATGTGTGTGTGTGTCTGGTCAGGTGTGTGTGTGTGTCTGAGTCGTGGTGTGTGTGTGTGTGTGTACTGAGTCAGGTGTGTGTGTGTGTGTGTGATGGTGTGTGTTGTGTGTAACTGAGTCAGGTGTGTGTGTGTGTGTGTAACTGAGTCAGGTGTGTGTGTGTGTGTGTCTGAGTCAGGTGTGTGTGTTGTGTGTGTGTGTGTAACTGAGTCAGGTGTGTGTGAGTGTGTGTGTGTAACTGAGTCAGGTGTGTGTGAGTGTGTGTGTGTAGTGTGTGTGTGTGTAACTGAGTCAGGGTGTGTGTGAGTTTGTGTGTATGTGTGTGTAATGAGTCAGGTGATAGTGTGAGTGTGTGTGTGTGTAACTGAGTCAGGTGTGTGTGAGTTTGTGTGTGTGTGTAATGAGTCAGGTGTGTGTAGTGTGTGTGATGTGTGTGTGTGTGTGTGTAACTGAGTAGGTGTGTGTGTGTGTGTGTGTGTAAAGAGTCAGTGTGTGTGATGGTGTGTGTGTGTATGAGTCAGTTGTTGTGTGAATATGTGTGTGTGTACTGAGTCGGTGTGTGTGTGTTAACTGAGTCAGTTGTGTGAGTGTACTGTGTGCTGATGTAACTGAGTCAGTGTTGTGTGTGGTGTGTGTGTGTGGTAGATCGTGTGTTGTGGTGTGTTGATGAGCAGTGTGATGTTGTGTTGTATGATCTGTGTGATATGGTGTGTACGGTCAGTGTTGGTGTGTGTGTGTGTAATGAGTCGTGGTGTGAGATTTGTGTAATGAGATTCGTGAAGGAGAGAGGAAGTGTTGTTGGTGTGTTGTGTTGTTTTGAGTTGGTGTGTGCGGTGCGTGTGATAATCTGGTGTGGATGTGTGTTGATGTGTGTATGATGAAAGAGTGAATGGTCAGTAGAAGTCAGTATAAGTGTAGCGTGGGTGTGCGCGTGTATTGCGTGGTGGGGTGTGTATTGTTGCGGAGTGTGTGTTGTGGTGTTGTGTGGTGTGAAGATCTGTAATGGAGATATAACGTTGTGGTCTGTCGGGGGTGTGTGTGTAGTTGTGGTGTGTGTGTAACTCTGGGTGTGTTTTGTGGTGTGCTGGTGTCTGTGCGTGTGTGTAAGGTTTATACCTTGTTATCCATTTGTTTTTCTCCTCTCATCTGTCTCTCTCTCTCTCTCCCTTCCTCATGAACTACCACCATCCCCTTCCAGCCCAGCCCCCCTCACCCCATCCCCTTTGTTGGTATTGTTTGTTATTCTTACTGTTGTGTTAAGGCCCATTGCTCAGTTGTCAGAGCCACATACTCATAAACAGGGGTTGGGGTTCAACTCTCGGCAAGCACTTTGTGTGTGTGTGTGTGTGTGGTGGGGGGTGTGTGTGTGTTTGTGTGTGTGTGTGTGTTGTGTGTTTGTTTTGTGGTTGTTTTTACTGAGTTGCGTTTCGTGCACAGAGGAGAGTGTGTGTGTGTGTGTTGTGTGTGTGGTGATTTTTTTTTTTTTTGATGTGATGTGATGTTACGTCTTTGTGTTTTTTTTGTTTCTTTCTTTTGTATATTTGTTTTATTGTTTGAATTTTATGTTTTGATACTGTTACTATCTACCTACGTTTGCTTACTATACTTTCTACTATCTAGTTTTCTTACTATATACAATACTAACAATAATAGTAATAGACTGATAAAATATAATACAACAACAATTATGATCCATGAGAATTGATTTGAAGAAGAGAATGAAATGATGTTGGACAGGAAGAGGAATTAGAAAGAGAAAGAAGAGAAGAAGAAAATTCGCTTCTAGATCTAAATACAACAGTCCAAATCAAAGAATGCTTGTTGCCCTCTACACAGAAGAAAAAAACGTTTGAAAGAAAAAAGTGTTTTCAACTTTCAGACATCTTCTCTCTCTCTCTCTCTCCTCTCTCTCTCTCTCTCACTCCCTCCCCCTCTCTCTCTCTCTCTCTCTCTCTCTCTCCTCTTTCTCTGTTCTTTCTCTTCTGTCTCTCTCTTCTCTCTCTCCCTCTCTCTCTCTCTTTCATCTCTCTTCTTCTTCTCTCTTCTTCTCTTTTCTCTTATCTTCTCTCTCTTTCTCTCTCTCTCCTCTCTCTCTCTTCCTTCTCCTTCTTCTCTTCTCTTCTCTCTACTCTCTTCTCTCGCTTTCTCTCTCTCTCCTCTCTCTCTCTCTCTCCTCTCTCTCTCTGCTCTCTCTCTCTTCTCTCTCTTTCCTTCCCTCTTCTTCCCTCAGTCTTCCTCTTGCCAAGAAAGGTCATCCGATGTTTTCACGCAACACCTGGCACCTTTAGAAAAACACGCCTACTGGAAAAAAAAAAAGAAGAAGAAGAAGAGAAAGATTAAGGATTTCTCGGTTGGGTGTCTTACAGGAGGAGGGAATTGATGCAGGAAAGATAGAGTAAACACAAACACACAAACACACACACGCACGACACACACGCACACACTACACACACAAACACACACACACACACGTACGTGATGTCTGTCAATTCTCACGTAACGTGTATATCGTGGAGAGATTGAGAGAGAGACGAGAGACAGAGAGTGGCACAAACACACACACACATACATACACACACACACACACACACACACACACACACACACACACACACACACACACACACACACACACACACACACACACACACACACACATTCGTCTAAAAGTAAATATGTGATTAGATGTTAAAAGAAATGAGGCACACAAAAACAAACACACACACACACAAAACACACACACACACACACACACACACACACACACACACACACACACACACACACACACACACACACACACACACATTTGTCTAAAAGTACATATATGAATAGATGTTAAAAGAACCCAAACATATACACAAACACAAACACACAAACACACACACACAAACACATACACACACACACACACACACACACACAGAGACAAACACACACACACAAAACACGAACACACACACACACACACACACACACACACACACACACACACAAACTGATTTGTTAATCTTGACAGGTAATCTAGTTTGTTTCTGGCTGTTTCTTTTGCTTTGGCAAGACTCACGTTTCCCTATAATAGCTTTTTACCTCAAACGCTTTGGCTCGGATCTCTGAAGATCTTTCTTATTTAATCTTGTCCTTATTTTTTGTTTAAAGACTCCCTGATCTACTCAGTACGTGAGGTGGAAAAAAATGCTTAAGATAAGAACGGGAGAAAATGTGGAAAATAAGAATCATATTTTGGGTAAAGGAGAAGGAAAACAGCACGCTTAGGAAAGAAGAAAAGGAAAAAAAAAAAAAAAAAGAGAGAGATGGTGTGTGTGTGTGGTGTGGGGGGGGGGGGGGGGTGAAAAAAAAAAGAGACGAAAAAGAAAGAGAGGAGATGGAGGTGGAAAAACAGTTGGCGTTCGGATAGTTCCATATGCGCGCCACTCGGATAGTTCCATATACGCGCCACTCAAATCTGCCAGCAGTTATCTGGCAGACTCCTCAAGCTTGCGCAAAAATCTATGTGCTGGTAAGATCTTGAAATGGGATGGGGGTTGATGAAGGGACTAATGAAACACTAAGTCAACATCACCAGAATGATTTAACCCTTTGACTCCCGCGCTTATCCACTAGCATCGTGCATTGTCAACCACGCTAGCAAAGCAAAAAACTTAACCCTTTGACTCCCTCACCCTATCCACCAGCTTCATTCACACGGTGTGTGTGTGTGTGTGTGTGTGTGTGTGTGTGTGTGTGTGTGTGTGTGTGTGTATATGTGTGTGTGTGTGTATGGTCGCACGCGCGCGTGTGTGTGTGTGTGAATACGTGCATACGCACACGCACGTGTTAAAGGGTGTGTTGAAGAACTGGTGATGTTGACGTATAAAAACAAGTTCTTCTTCCCTCCCCCTTGCCAAGGGAAATAACGCTGCTGAACCTGTCTTTACCGATCACAACACGCGAAAGCTGCAAACGGGATGCATTTACCCAAACAAATTGCACAGGTTTTTGCAGCATATATCAACAACTTGGAGGAGTTTTGAGAAAGGTGTGGAGGGCTGGGGATACAGGGATGACTCTGTGGGTGGGGAAGGGGTGGGTGAAGGAGTAGGGGGTAAAAGGAGGGGTGGGGAAGGGGGGGAGCAGCTGGCTCAACAGTTCCTTTTTATTTTCCTTTCTGCAGGAGCCCCAAAAGGCCCCGTTAGCGCAGTTGGTTTAACCCTCTGACTCCAGCACCCTGTCCACCAACATCCTGCATTGTCAAACCATGAATGTATGTATGGTCGACTATCGTGGTCGATAAAGCCCAACCCATCACTTTATCTGTGTACCCTCATGAGGGATCTCAAGACAAAGTCTGATGCACACAGGCGGCCACGCACTGGACACTCAATGTAACGCTCTGCAGAGTTGGTTCTGGCCTTTATTGCTGCACGCTTTTCCGCTTGGCTGCCTCGTCTTTCATTTTCATAAGCATCTGTTCCCTTGCAAATAGCTTGCCTCCATTCAGAACCTGTTTGTGGCCATGATTTCCCATTATTCTTCATCATTGTCACATTTCTGGAGGGATTTTTTCAGGGTGTCTTTGTAGCAAAGCTTTGGCCGTCCTCTTGGTCGATGGCCCTTTGTCAGTTCACAGAAAAAGAGCTGCTTTGGAAGTCTGTTATCTTGCATGCGCACGTGTCAGCACAGCAAAAAAATTAACCCTTTGAGTTCCTCACCCTATCCACCAGCTTTCTGCATGAAGCTGGTGGATAGGGTGAGGGACTCAAAGGGTTAAGTTTTTGCTGTTGGTGGACATGATGCAGGAGTCAAAGGGTTAAAGCGCCATGCTGAGAACGCCAGGTGGAAGATTTGACCATCCTGGGATCTGGATTTGTTTTTCAAAAGAGCAGAGTGGTGTGGGTGGAAGAGTGTTGAGTTCATAACCCAGAGGTCCGTAGATCAAAACCACGCCCTGCTAACTTTTTGAAAACGTTTTGTTCATTTTATCATCATCATCATCAGGTGCCCTGCCGCATGGCGTTGGCGACCATGGACTTCCAACCATCTCTATCTCTCGTTGCCCCTAGCATCTCCCCCACCCTCCTCATCCCCAGCCACTCTGCAAGTCCGTCCAGCATTCTCTATCTGGGTCTACCTGGTGCTCTCTTTCCCTCCAGCTTTCCCGTTGTGACCAGGTGCTCCAAATCCCCCTTCCTCATAAAATGGCCTATAAATGTTGCTTGTCTTTTCCTAATCTTCCTTGTGAGTGATCTACTTGTGTCTGCCTCCATCAAGACTGTCTCGTTTGTTTTCTTTGCTGTCCATGGAACTCTCAACATTCTTCTGAGAAACCACATCTCTGCTGCCTCAATCTTGCTCTGGCTTTGCTTGCTGACTGTCCACGCCTCGCATCCGTACAACAGTATATATATATGTAGAAATGCAAACATATTGACAAACAAACGCAAACTCCATTATTT
>JAPXFY010000018.1:71585328-71595328 GCA_030674185.1 Monoplex corrugatus
CACAAACACACACACACAAAACACACACATACACACACGCGCGCACGCACAGAGTTAGGGATAAGAGAAGCAGACAGACTCGCACACACACACACACACACATACATATATACACACGCACTCGCCCGCGCACGCCACACACACACACACACACACACACACACACACACACACACACACACACATACACAAACACACACACAGACACAAACACACACATACACACACACGCGCACGCACAGAGTTAGGGATAAGAGAAGCAGACAGACTCACACACACACACACACACACACATACATATATACACACGCATTCGCCCGCGCACGCCACACACACACACACACACACACACACACACACACACACACACACACACACACACACACACACACACACACACACACACACACACACACACACACACACACAAAGCGAGGTCCTAACCACTAGACTAATATCACTCATAGTGAACAGACGTTAAATTAAAGAACGAACGAACACACAAACACACACACACAAACAAACAAACAAATAAACGCACATACATACACATCCATACACACATACACACACACACACACAAACCACACACACAAATACACACACACACACACACATACACCACCAACACCAACACCAACACCAACACTACCAACAAAACAAACAAACAAGACAACAACTCACCATATTTTCACTAATCAAGCGCGAGATGACCACATCGTTTTGCGGGGAGCACATCTGGGCCAGACCGCCAGGATCCTGGATGCTGAGCTTCTCCAGTCGTGCCATCCAGTCCATCTTGCCGTCAGCCGGAGTCATGGTGCTGTCGAACAGCAAACTGATGGGTCTGAAGTCCGCATCGTCTGACGTGGGCAGATCATGATCTTCTTGAGGACAACGGCAGTGTCTGCATACCTTGCTGCGATCAGACCCAAATCACAAACCCACAAACATAAAATCAGAATGCACACTTGATAAAATATAAGTAAATGAGGTAAGTGCAAATTTTCGGGGAACTGGCCTTTGTGAAACATACAAGGGTGCAACTTAGAAAAAGTCAAAAAACGGAAAGGGGCTGGTAGGCCCCTGGCGGGTACAGGGGCAGTACCCCGTACAGGGGTCTGGGGGGCATAGCCGCCTAGACGTTGAAGCTTTTGTAAAAATAAAACTGAATCTTAAGCTTTCTCCTGCAATTAGATTCAAGACAAACAGCAGATGCTTTTCATCCTATTTCAGACAATTTCAAGTATCTTTATTACTGCTCGGTCGATTTTCACACACCACAAGCGACGGGAATTATCTTTGTCTGTATCTTTCTACTCTAGCCATTCCAAACGCCATTTAGTCTTGACAGTTGCGTCGATTGAGGCGACATATTCGCCTTCTTTAAACCGTTGGCATCGTGAAGTTCGCTCATCATGCAAAGCTCGAAAATGGCGGCGATTTCATGGAAGTTGATGCGAGATTTCGCAACAAAGCATGTGCATTGACTTTCATAGCTTCCTTCACAAAAGAGTGCTTCCGCTTTCCTTTCTACACCGGAGAGTAACCGTCGCGAAACATTCACGTTCGATAAATAATTTTAGACCAAAAAAAAAAAAAAAAAAAAAAAAAAACCGACCCTAGCTCGGTGATTTTTTCAAAAAACGGATTTTCGGTTTCTGACTCTTTTGATAAAACGGATTCCGTCGTCAAACGGAAAAGTTGTAACCATGAACATACCACAAACAGACGAAAACGAATAAGTATACAACACTTGCCAACAAATGCCTATCAATTAACATCAGAAAGAGAATCCTTGAATGTTATATGGAACCAATACTGTTTGTACGGATGCGAGACGTGGACAGTCAGCAAGCAAAGCCAGAGCAAGATTGAGAGGCAGCCTAGATGTGGTTTCTAAGAAGAATGTTGAGAGTTCCATGGACAGCAAAGAAAAACAAACGAGACAGTCTTGATGGAGGCAGACACAAATCGATCACTCATAAGGAAGATTAGGAAAAGACGGGCAACATTTATAGGCCATTTTATGAGGAGGGGGGATTTGGAGCACTTGGTCACAACGGGAAAGCTGAAGGGAAAGAGAGCACCAGGTAGACCCAGGGAGAGGATGATGGATGGACTTGCAGAGTGGCTGGGGATGAGGAGGGTGGGGGAGATGCTAGGGGCAACGAGAGATAGAGATGGTTGGAAGTCCATGATCGCCAACGCCAAGCGGCAGGGCACCTGATGACGATGATGATGATACAACACTTAGTGGGGGAAAAAATGACAAACTTCCCTTCTGACGTTTTGTGAACACATCACGTCAAGAAAGGCTTGCTATTGTTGTTGTTGTTTTGGTTTTTTTCCACAATCTGTTCAACGAAAAGTCAGGAAAGTCTTGCTACTGGTTTTTTCGTTTTGTTTTGTTTTGTTTTGTATTTTTTGTTGTTGTTGTTTTGGTTTCGTTTATACACACGTAAGCCTGATCTTATGTTTCATGGGGATGGCCCTGTCCTTCCATACACATTTCACCCTAGACAGTGCTGATATTGTCTTTGCTGTCCTCGAAAGAATTTGTCATTACACACATATACATACTGAAAGAAAAAACCGTGATAAAATGCTAATCAGAACGTGTAAAACAACATGTAGAGTACACTACATACAGATATAGAGAGAAACATAGAGACAGACGGAAAGACTGACTGAAAAAACGAGACACAACTTTTTATTTTAAAACAGAAACAGAGGACATAACTCTTTACAATTATCTCCTAAACAGTTTGCTTTGTATCTGCTTCTATGCTAGCTGAATGGGTAGCGCAAACTGTGTAAAATTTGAGAAGTTCTATACACAACATGGGAGATAATTCTCAAGGGTTTTGTCCCTTGATTATATTATAAAAATTCTCCCTGCTTTCCTCTTATTTCTTTAGAAAAACAGAGATAATTCTCAAGCGTTTTGTCTTTTGATTATATCATAAAAATTCTCCCTGCTTTCCTCATATTTCTTTAGAAAAACAGAGATAATTCTCAAGAGTTTTGTCCTTTGATTATATTATAAACATTCTCCCTGCTTTCCTCTTATTTCTTTAGAGAAACAGAGGACAAAGAAAACAGACACTGAGACCTAGAAATCAGGACAAAGATTTGAAAAGAAATAGAGAAACGGTGACACAGAGAGTCAGACAAATATACAGGCAGACAAAGAACAAAAACTCACCGGAAGTAATGAAGATCAAGGCCCGGACAGCCATCAATACACTTGAGACATCGTGGACCTATGGCCTTCCCTGTCTTTACTGTTAGCTTTTTCTGCACACAACAAAATACATAGAGAGATCAGTGTCATTATAGTAGTAGTAGTA
Organism: Monoplex corrugatus; assembly: GCA_030674185.1. Classification (NCBI taxonomy): domain Eukaryota; kingdom Metazoa; phylum Mollusca; class Gastropoda; order Littorinimorpha; family Ranellidae; genus Monoplex; species Monoplex corrugatus. The sequence goes on from JAPXFY010000018.1 coordinate 71,588,682, forward strand.
GTAGTATGGTATAGTAGTAGTAGTAGTAGTAGCATTATCATCGTCATAATCATTATTATTATCATAGTTTTTTCCAATACACTAACAAACCCTTACAAGTTTTCATAACCCTTTGACTCCCACATCCTGTCCACTAGGTGCAAAAAATTTAACCATTTGACTCCCTCACCCTAGGAAGCTGGTGGATAGGGTGAGGGAGTCGACTGGTTAATTTTTTTCCTTTGCTATCAATGATGACGATGCAGGATGCTAGTGGCTAAGGTGAGGGTGGTCAAAGAGTTAATCCTTGAGAGACCAACAACAGAAGAAGAAAAATAAAAATAAATAAAAAGAAGAAGAAGAAGAAGAAGGAAAGAAGAAGAAGAAGAAGAAGAAGAAGAAGAAGAAGAAGAAGAAGAAGAAGAAGAAGAAGAAGAAGAAGAAGAAGAAGAAGAAGAAGAGAAGAAAAAGAGAAGAAGAGAAGAAGAAGAAGAAGAAGAGGAAGAAGAAGAGAAGAAGAGAAAGGAAAGAAGAACAAGAGGAAGAAGAAGAGAAGAAGAAAGAAGGATAGATACGAGAACGGAAGAAGACAAAGGAAGAAGAAGAGACGGAAGAAGAAGACAAATGAAGGAACAGAAACGGAAGAAGAAGACAGCGAAAGAAGAAGATCGAAGAAGAAGACGCCAAAGAGAAGACGGACAAATGAGGACGTGAGAAGATAATAAAGGAAAGAACGGAAGAAGAAGAAGGAAGGACAAGAAGAAGAAGAAGAAGAAGACAAAGAACGAAGGACATGAAGACAAGATCAGAGAACAAAGAAAACGAAAGAGAAAGAAGAGAGAGCAAAGAAGAGTAAATGATAGAACCAGGTCAAACCTGAACTGAAAAAGAGAGCAGAGAAGAAAGGTAATAATTGAAGAGGTAGTCAGAAGGCTGGAAAATGCAGACGTGAAGAAGAGCTAAAAGCACATACGACAGAAGAACAAGCAAAAACAACAGACAGAACACAACAAAAGAACAACAGACAACACACACACAAAACCAACAAACAGGCAACAAGCACAAAGAAAACACAAAACACAAGACATGGACCCGACAAACATAAGTGCTAAAAATTGATTTTGACAACCAGCTTGCCTAACTTCTGCTGGACAGCGAAGGCTTTAAAATTGACTTGACAGACAGAGTGCTTAAATGACTCTGACAGAAGACAGTGCTAAATTGATTTGAAACCAGTTACATTCTAGACGCAGAAAAGAAATGCTTTAAAATTGAGTTTGAAAAACAGTGCTTTAAATGATTTGACATGAAGACAGTAAAATGATTTGACAACACATAACAAACTTTGAGGAAACACACCTGCTTATAAATGACTCTTGACGAGAGCAGACTGTAGAATTGAGTTTTACAACCAAGACATGCTATATAATGACTCTTGACAAAAGACATGCTATAAAATTGAGTTTTGACAAACAAGAGACTATAATGTGACTCTTGACAAACAAGACATGCTATAAATTGAGTTTTGACAACCAAGACGCTATAGAATGATGAAACAGAAGTGCTATAAATTGAGTAGACAAACAAGACGCTAAGAATTGAGTTATGACAACCAAGAAGTAAAATTGAGTTTTGACAACCAAGACAGCTATAAATCAGTTTTGACAACAAGACAGCGTTATAAAATGAATTTTGACAACAAGACAGATGCTATAAATTGAGTTACAAAAGACAGCTATAATTGAGTTTTGACAACAAGAACAGTTATAAATTGAGTTTTAAACAAGACAGTGCTATAAATGAGTTTTGACAAAAGACATGCTATAAATTGAGTTTTGACAACAAGAAGCTTAAATTGAGTTTACAACCAAGACATGTATAAATTGAGTTTTGACAACAAGACAGTGCTATAAATTGAGTTTTGACAACCAAGACAGCGCTATAAATTGAGTTTTGACAACCAGGACAGTGTTATAAATTGAGTTTTGACAACCTAGACAGCGTTTATAAATTGAGTTTTACAACCAAGACAGCGCTATAAATTGAGTTTTGACAACCAAGACAGCGCTATAAATTGAGTTTTGACAACCAAGACAGCGCTATAAATTGAGTTTTGACTACCAAGACAGTGCTATAAATTGAGTTTTGACAACCAAGTACAGTGCTATAAATTGAGTTTTGACAACCAAGACAGTGCTATAAATTGAGTTTTGACAACCAAGACAGGCTATAAATTGAGTTTTACAACCAAGACAGTGCTATAAATTGAGTTTTCACAACCAAGACAGTGCTATAAATTGAGTTTTGACATCCAAGAAGCGCTATAAACTGAGTTTTGACATCCAAGACAGTGCTATAAATTGAGTTTTGACAACCAGACAGTGCTATAAATTGAGTTTTGACAACCAGACAGTGCTATAAACTTGAGTTTTGCACAACCAAGACAGCGCTATAAATTGAGTTTTGACAACCAAGACAGTGCTATAAATTGAGTTTTACAACCAAGACAGTGCTATAAATTGAGTTTTGCACAACCAAGACAGTGCTATAAATTGAGTTTTGACTCCAAGACAGTGCTATAACCTAAGTTCTGACGGGAAGAAAAGAGCTACTGATAAGACTTCTGACAAGAAGACAGCACTATGAATTGAGTTTCACAGGAAGGCAGAGCAATAAATTCAGTTTTGACACCAGTCGCCGTGGTATAGTGGTTAGCGCAATGGACTACCCACTGGAAGGTTGTAGGTTCGAATCCATATCAGTCCCTTCAAAACTCGTTGTGGGATTTTTCGGCTATAAACGACTCCTACACAGAGTTGGGGTGCTATGGGCTCATTGGGAAGACTGGGACCACACAGCTGAGTCTCATCCACGTCACGGATGAGTCATTGAGGGTGTTGCTCAAATCTTCTGACCAGTACTGCAGGTGTCTGTATCTCTCGGGCCTGGTTGACGCAGGATATTTATGATAGTGAGCTACAGTACAGCCCTGTCACGCTGTCTCAATCCTAGAAAACTCCATAGCATCATGATTATCATCATCATCGACATCATCATCATCGCATCGTAAAATCTGTGCCAGTTTCTGTGGCCATTAAGGTGGCATAGAAAATAGAGGAAAAAGGCGAGCACAAAGGTAACTTTCCTGAGTGCGATGATCCTTAACCCTTTGACTCCTGCACCCTATCCACCAACTGCAAAAACTTAACCTTTTGACTCCCTCACGCTGTCCACCAGCTTCCTGTGGGAAATGATGGATAGGGTGAGGGAATCAAAGGGTTAAGTTTTTGCTTTGCTACATGGTTTACAATGCAGGAATCTGGTAGACAGGGTGCAGGAGTCAAAGAGTTAAAAAAAAAATAGTTTTGACGTTTGAAAATAGCTTGATAATTTGTGTTGTGACCTAACGAAGAGACTGCCATAAATCATACTTGACTGGCAAAGACAATGCCATATATTATGCTATGAACAGTGTGGCTCTGTTGTTACGTCTGATGTCAGAAAGCAGTGCGATAATGTTGTGTTTGGACAAGTGAAAACGCATGTTTTGAAAAAGCCAAGACGACGTGCCAAAAGCTTTGAAGCGGAAAGGAGCGAAGATGGTGCCGTTTGAGTTGTTCTGGAAATGGAAACTTCACGATGCGACTTGTTTTGAAAAGTGATGATACCACGGCACTGTATCCCCAGTCATAAATCGTGTTTTGTTTTGAAGTGTTGATTACGGAGGATGCTCCCGCTTTTCACCAGGATGGGAAATGATCTTATCTTTTCAGAACTGACGATACCCTGTTTGTGCCTGTCTGTGTGTTTGCTTACATGTATACAAGGTCGTATCTTTATGTTTACAAAGTCGTAGGTATACTTATGTTGACAGGGCCGTGGTTTATGTTTACAAAATCGTGTGTTTTGTAGTGTTCAACAAGTCGTCGTTATATTTATTATTTACAAAATGTTCGTCAGATTTTAGTTGTTATCTACAAGGTCGTGAATTCATGCTCACAAGGTCGTCACCCGCCATGACACACTGTCCAAGACCATTCTTCAAAAGGTCCGAAAAGAATCAGTACAATGACATTTGTCTAAAGACAGAACGAACCTCAGTCGGCCTGAACTGCTTGTTGCTGCATCCGAGAGACACAGACAGAAGATTCCCGTTTTGCTGCTATGTCCCCCCCCCCCCCCAAAAAAAAACCGCCACCCCACTCCCAGTCAATTACCACACTGGTCAAAAACACTTTTTTTTTTTCTTTTTTTTTTTTTTTTTTTCGTCCCGTTTTCTACGCCACTTTGATGGTCACAGAAGCTGGAACAGTTTTTACAATGCCATGATGATGATGCTGTCGATGAGGACGATAATTATGATGCTATGGAGTTCCATCAGGATTGAGACTGCGACAGGCTCGTACTCTACGCTACTGTCATGATATATCCTGGCGTCACACAGGCCCGAAAAATACAGACACCTGCGGTGTTGGTCAGAAGATTTCAGCAACACCCTCAACGACGCATTCGTGAAGTGGATGAGACTCGACTGTGTGGTCTCAGTCTTCCCATTGAGCCCATAGCACGCCCAACTCTGGGTAGGAGCCGGTTAGAGCCGAAAAATCCCACAATGGTTTTTCACGGTACTGATGGAGATTCAAACCCCACAACCTTCCAGTCGGTAGTCCGTTGCGTCAACCACTACACCACGGCGACTGGTGCTGGTCATACAATTCATATTCATATTGACTTCTTTTTTCACAGAGGATTTACCATGTGAAATTCGAGATGATCTCCCTTTGAAAGCGCGTCACCGGATGCAGCGCCACCCATTTTTTTTCTAACCAAGATTGTAGAAAGGTAAGAAGTCTAATTGGGCTTCGTGGGGAGGAGGTCTGGTAAATCAATCTGTCTCTCCAACGTTGTATACCAGGGCAGCGGTGCGAAAAACCCCGTTCTTCACAATTTTTATCTGCCGTGGGATCTTTAACCTTGCTCAGACCAGAAAGCACACGGGTCCGACTCGTTTTTCGTCCCCTTCCGAAGGACTAGATGTTCAATTTGATTTTCCCTTCAAACTGAGGAGAAAAAAAGTCGAGGCCTCAACAGGAAACCGAACCTTGGACCTCGAGTTTAATTATTGGCACGTAAACGTCTGAACATTCTGCCACTCTTCTCCTTAAAAATTAGGAGAGGGGAAAATTGTATGCAATGTTCACGATTGGATCATGAGAGGAAAAAGTGTGTGCAATGTTCACGATTGATCATGACAGGAAAAAGTGTGTGCAATGTTCACGATTGAATCATGAGAGGAAAAAAATGTGTGCAATGTTCACGATTGAATCATCAGAGGAAAAAGTGTGCGCAATGTTCACGATTGAATCATCAGAGGAAAAAGTGTGTGCAATGTTCACGATTGAATCATGAGAGGAAAAAGTGTGTGCAATGTTCACGATTGAATCATGACAGGAAAAAGTGTGTGCAATGTTCACGATTGGATCATGAGAGGAAAAAAGTGTGTGCAATGTTCACGATTGAATCATGAGAGGAAAAAAGTGTGTGCAATGTTCACGGTTGAATCATGAGAGGAAAAAGTGTGTGCAATGTTCACGATTGAATCATGAGAGGAAAAAGTGTGTGCAATGTTCACGGTTGAATCATGAGAGGAAAAAGTGTGTGCAATGTTCACGATTGAATCGTCAGAGGAAAAAATGTGTGCAATGTTCACGATTGAATCATGAGAGGAAAAAATGTGTGCAATGTTCACGGTTGAATCATGAGAGGAAAAAGTGTGTGCAATGTTCACAGTTGAATCATGAGAGGAAAAAGTGTGTGCAATGTTCACGATTGAATCATCAGAGGAAAAAATGTGTGCAATGTTCACGATTGAATCATCAGAGGAAAAAGTGTGTGCAATGTTCACGATTGAATCATGACAGGAAAAAGTGTGTGCAATGTTCACGATTGAATCATCAGAGGAAAAAGTGTGTGCAATGTTCACGATTGAATCATGAGAGGAAAAAAGTGTATGCAATGTTCACGATTGAATCATGACAGGAAAAAGTGTGTGCAATGTTCACGATTGAATCATAGAGGAAAAAATGTGTGCAATGTTCACGATTGAATCATCAGAGGAAAAAGTGTGTGCAATGTTCACGATTGAATCATGAGAGGAAAAATGTGTGCAATGCTCACGATTGAATCATGAGAGGAAAAAGTGTGTGCAATGTTCACGGTTAAATCATGACAGGAAAAAGTGTGTGCAATGCTCACGATTGAATCATCAGAGGAAAAAGTGTGTGCAATGTTCACGATTGAAATCATCAGAGAAAACGTGTGTGCAATGTTCACGATTGAATCATCAGAGGAAAAAGTGTGTGCAATGTTCACGATTGAATCATCAGAGGAAAAAAATGTCTGCAATGTTCACGATTGAATCATGAGAGGAAAAAGTGTGCAATGTTCACGATTGAATCATGACAGGAAAAAGTGTGTGCAATGTTCACGATTGAATCATGAGAGGAAAAAGTGTGTGCAATGTTCACGATTGAATCATCAGAGGGAAAAGTGTGTGCAATGTTCACGATTGAATCATGACAGGAAAAAGTGTGTGCAATGTTCACGATTGAATCATCAGAGGAAAGCGTGTGTGCAATGTTCACGATTGAAATCATCAGAGGAAAACG
>JAPXFY010000018.1:71607828-71610328 GCA_030674185.1 Monoplex corrugatus
ATTTTCTGATTATTATTTTCTTCTCTTATCTTTTCTCTCTCTCTTCTATTCATTATATTATTTCTTTCTTTCTTTTCTCTCTCTCTTCTTCTTCACACACTCCATACCCTCCCTCCACCTCTCTCTCTGTCCAATACACACACTCCTCTCTCTCTCTCTAGGTAGAACAGTACTCGGATGTAGAAAACATCATTGAATCAAAACGACAGCCGATGTTGAAGCAAACACAAACCACAAAATGAAAATAGAACCAAAACGCCTGTGTAATTAACGAAACAAGACAGGCACGCCATGTCGGCCATCTGGCCTTTGTCAGAAGAACACAGAAGGCAACAAAGGAACAAAGTCACCAGATTTAAGACGAAAACAACCAGAGCAGATCAGATAAAAGTTCCTGATTTTTGTAAGAGCACTGAGCTGGAGAAATTGCCACCTGTCTTGTTTTGTTTTGTTTTTGTTAACTTTTTGACTCCCGCATCCTGTCCACCAGCATCCTGCATGGTTAATCATGCCAACAAAGCAAAAACTTAACCCTTTGATTCCCTTACCCTATCCACCAGTCCTATCCACCAGCTTCCTGTAGGAAGCTGGTGGATAGGGTAAGGGAATCAAAGGGATTAAGTTTTTGCAGTTGATAGATATGGTGCAGGAGTCAAAGGGTTAAAGAAATACACGCTTTCATTCCATTACCTTGTCTTTCTGGTTTATGACATTGGAAAGCTTCAATGTGTATAGTAAACTACATATTGTGCACAACCTGGTTTTACGACATAAAAAAAATTAAATAAACACTTCAAAATTGCAGTAGACAAGGTTTAGTTAGACTCGGCACTTCTGAAACTGGTTACCATCAACACAGACAAAAATCCAATACTAAAAAAATATATTCTTCAGCAGTTGCGCTGAAGAAGTCGGCCGGTCGCCGATGAAAGCTACGCAGTAAGTAGCTTTTTTTGTCACTGAGAGACAGGTTCAGCTGGGTAGTCATTATAAAAAAAAAGTATATTGTTTGTTGTGTAAAGTATGCAATAAAATGCGAAATATTTTTGTATTATGCTGCAATATATTTTGTGTTTACAGAACACCATACATGTCGTAGGATGTTATCTATAAATCCATATAAATCGTTTGCATATAATGTAGTCTCTAAACTCATATGGCGTGATGCCACACACATGAACAAACTTTTTAGACGAGCACAGACAACTCAAGCTGTTAGGCCAGCTGACCACACTCCACTGTTATTATGCTCTGTGTCTTTGGTGGGCGTGCATGCTAGTATCATAAGCCAGCCACAGATATGATTTGTAGGGTCTTTAGCGTAACTATCTGATATTATGCCGTACATGCGTATACACGGATGGGGTTATACTTAGCCGTATCGGTATACTTAGCTGTATCGGTATACTTAGCCGTATCGGTATACTTAGCCTTATCGGTATACTTAGCTGTATCGGTATACTTAGCCGTATCGGTATACTTAGCCGTATCGGTATACTTAGCTGCATCGTTATACTTAGCTGTATCGGTATTGCCGCATCGGGATGCATACTTACTTGAGTACGGTAAACTTCACCGTTACGTAACAGGTGACGGTGTCTAACTGGCTACGGTATCGAAAGCCGTTATCGGTTTAACTTAGCCTGTATCGGTATACTTAGCCGTATCGGTATACTTAGCTGTATCGGTATACTTAGCTGTATCGTTATACTTAGCTGTATCGGTTATACTTAGCTGTATCGGTATTACTTAGCTGTATCGGTATACTTAGCGTATCGGTATACTTAGCCTGTATCGGTATACTTAGCTGTATCGGTTATACTTAGCTGTATCGGTATACTTAGCGTATCGGTATACTTAGCTGTATCGGTATACTTAGCTGTATCGGTATACTTAGCTGTATCGGTATACTTAGCTGTATCGGTATACTTAGCTGTATCGGTATACTTAGCTGTATCGGTATACTTAGCTGTATCGGTATACTTAGCGTATCGGTTATACTTAGCTGTATCGGTATACTTTAGCATCGTATACTTGCGTATCGGTATACTTAGCCGTATCGGTATACTTTAGTCGTATCGGTATACTTAGCCGTATCGGTATACTTAGCTCGATATCGGTATACTTTAGTCATATCGGTATAACTTAGCTGTATCGTATACTTAGCTGTATCGGTATATTTTAGTCATATCGGTATACTTAGTCGTATCGGTATACTTAGCCGTATCGGTATACTTAGCCGTATCGGCATACTTTTAGTCATATCGGTATACTTAGCCGTATCGGTATACTTAGTCGTATCGGTATACTTAGCCGTATCGGTATACTTAGCCGTATCGGTTACTATCTACTTAGCCTATCGGTATATTAGTCATATCGGTATACTTAGCCATATCGGTATACTTAGCCGTATCGGTATATTTAGCCTATCGGTATACTTAGCCTATCGTATACTTAGCCTATCGGTATACTAGCCGTATCGGTATACTTACCGTATCGG
>JAPXFY010000018.1:71622828-71625328 GCA_030674185.1 Monoplex corrugatus
CACTTTTGTCAGGGAAAGAGTTGTGACCACTTTTGCCAGGGAAAGAGTTGTAACCACTGTTGCCAGGGAAAGAGTTGTGACCACCTTTGTCAGGGAAAGAGTTGTAACCATTTTTACCAGGGAAAGAGTTGTGACCACTTTTGCCAGGGAAAGAGTTGTAACCACTGTTGCCAGGGAAAGAGTTGTAACCACTTTTGCCAGGGAAAGAGTTGTAACCACTTTTGTCAGGGAAACGAGTTGTAACCACTGTTGTCAGGGAAAGAGTTGTAACTACTTTTGCCAGGGAAAGAAATGTAACCACTGTTGTCAGGGAAAGAGTTGTAACCACTGTTGTCAGGGAAAGAGTTGTAACCACTGTTGTCAGGGAAAGAGTTGTAACCACTTTTGCCAGGGAAAGAGTTGTAACCACTTTTGCCAGGGAAAGAAATGTAACCACTTTTGTCAGGGAAAGAGTTGTAACCATTTTTACCAGGGAAAGAAATGTAACCACTCTCATAACATGTGCTTACTCCCAGACAAGTTGATGTACCTCCCATCTTACGCTCTTACGCCATCCAGGTTATGGGAAAATGTGTATTTGTGGTAAAAACTATGGCCAGGAAAAGCTGATATCTCTACCACCTCACTCCCTTAACACGTCAGTGTTACGGGACAACCTTTAACCTTACCCTATTCCGTCAGCTGTCAAATTACTGAAGCATCGCAGATGTGTTGGCCCTAGGGTCCAGCTTCTCTTTCTCTTGTTGTGATCTGAATAATGTTTTCCACTCCGATGGAAATCGATCTTTGACGTTGCCTAGTTTTGATCCGGCTGGCAGAGAGACCGTATACCCTTCCAATCTAACTGCACGAGTTTGAGTCTCAATTCATGTTTATATATTTTTATAGCCCAGCCGACCGCTTAAGCCATATCAGGACTAACACCACGGTAAACAAACAACAACAACTCTACATCTAACTAAAAGGCATTGGTTAAAAAAAAAAACACCAAGCACATCATTAGCTATTCATGTTTAAACTGTACTTAAAATCTTTCCTGTGTGTATGATCATAAAAGATGAAATCTGTTGACGCCTTGTACACATTGAAATTATGTAAGGAGGAACATCTCTGAAGAGTTTCTTCAAAGAGTCTGCTGTGTAGCGCTTCTGTCTCACATCATGCCAGACATGCATTGAGTAAGGTGTTTTATGTTGAGTGGCTCATCACACGCTATGCACCATGGTGCTTCGTCGTTTTTTAAAAGTATGCGTGAGTTTCTCAGAAAAATGTTGAGAGTTCCATGGACCGCAAAGAAAACAAACGAGACAGTCTTGATGGAGGCAGACACAAGTAGATCACTCATAAGGAAGATTAGGAAAAGACAGGCAACATTTATAGGCCATTTTATGAGGAAGGTGGATTTGGAGCACCTGGTCACAACGGGAAAGCTGGAGGGAAAGAGAGCACCAGGTAGACCCAGGGAGAGAATGCTGGACGGACTTGCAGAGTGGCTGGGGATGAGGAGGGTGGGGGAGATGCTAGGGGCAACGAGAGATAGAGATGGTTGGAAGTCCATGGTCGCCGACGCCATACGGCAGGGCACCTGATGATGATGATGAAGATGATGCGTGAGTTTGGTAGAATGTGTGGCTCGTGTGCAACCTGCAAATAAACACTGTCTCTTTCTTACGGTTCTCAAGGTCAAATGGGAGGCACTGTGTAAGGTCGGGACGGATTAGGAAATGTTTCTACACAAATTCTGTTATCTGTCTGGTTGTTCCAGTCCTCTTGCCACAGATTTTTCATATAAGTTTGTACTTTGGGTTTCCCATGAACCTCGGAGGAAAGGTTTGTGCGTACGGTGTTCAGTCCAGACAGGGAACTGATCCTGTCAATGGTTGGGGAAGGTAAACCTGGGACGGAGAGGAGTTGGACATCGCACTTCATAATGCTAGTCCAGATATAATTCGTTTGGCTACAACCAACTGCGCACGTTCAAAGCGAACGGACAATTGCACTTATGAACATCTGCGAAGGATCTTTCTTTTTGTTTTCAACTTGAAATCAAATGGGAATGTAAACCCTTACAGGGCCTCTGTGAAGTCACACGCTTTGTGGTTTAACACTATTCCTCGTTTGTGTGACTTGTGTGCCTGTAGAGAGGTTCTGCTAGGGGTAAAAATTGTAATAAATTGTACTGAACTGTGTACAGTCATAGACAATTGTGTAGGTATCCTTTTGCCACCAATAAGGTCTCAGTACTATCCAGGTACGAGTACTACAATCATTATTTTCATTCACAGCGTTTTTGTTTGTTTGTTTGTTTGTTTGTTTGTTTGCTTGCTTGCTTGTTTGTTTGCTTGCTTGCTTGTTTGGTTGGTTGGTTGGTTGGTTGGTTGCTTGCTTGCTTGCTTGCTTGCTTGCTTGCTTGGTTTTGTCCTATTCCAATTAAAAAATGATGGATATATAGTATTAACAGTGCAGTTTCACAAACTTGAAAGGTCACTGATTATTGGGT
>JAPXFY010000018.1:71630328-71632828 GCA_030674185.1 Monoplex corrugatus
GAATCTTAATCAGTCCCTTCAAAAATTATCGTGGGATTTTTCGGCTCTAACTGGCTCCTACCCCAAGTTGTGCTATGGGCTCATTGGGAAGACTGGGACCACACAGTCCGGTCTAATCCACTTCACGGACGCGTCATTGAGGGTATTGCTCAAATATTCTGACCAGCACCGCAGGTGTCTATGTCTCTTGGGCCTGGTTAACATCAGGATATATTATGATAGCAAGCGTAGAGTATAGAACTGTGACACAGTCTCAATACTAGGTGGGGAACTCCATAGCATCATGATTATCATCCACATCGACGTCATCATCATCGCATTGTAAAAAAAACAAACTATGCCAGCTTAGGTGGCTCAGAAAATGAGACGGGGAAAAAAGTGAGCACAAAGGTAACCTCCCTGAGTGCGATGATCCTAAAAAAAATTTTCTTTGAAAATACCTAGCCACGCTTGCCTTTAGGTGGAACTAAGAAACGCACCTAGATCTACCTAGCGTACCTCACGAGAACCTCGCCTACCTAGTTTTAAAAAAACGGGTCTCTGTTTTTCTGGCGAACATGGCGATGTCAGGCCAACATTATCAGTCACTCCAACAACGAGGCCTGGCTTCCTGGCTCACAGACAGACATGTTCGTCTTCTCACCTCCTTCCCCACCCTTCCATTTCCATCTTTCTTTCTGTCTTTCCACCTGTCCTGAGACATGCACACAGACACCAGCAACTCCTTGTTTTTGGCTGGCCGACCACGGTCTCTCGCTTGATCGACACCAAGGATCGATCTTCTCACGCGCAAACATGTTTCAGAGCAACAAAATTATATGGTTTGTAGTGATCGCTTCTTCTTCCTCTCCATTGCTTGGTTCTTTTGATAAAGCTGAAGACTCAAGTTCTGAGGTCGCCAAGTTCGGTCTCAGGCAAAAAATAGCACTAAAACTGGCCTGTTCACTGGCCATCTTAACGGTACAATCATTCTGGTGGTATCATCTTACTGGCCTGTTCACTGACCATCTTAACGGTACAATCATTCTGGTGGTATCATCTTACTGTTTTGTAAGTCCTTCTATCCACTTCACATTTCAACACATTACCGGCACACAGGGTTTTGCCACGGCTCAAGGAGTCTGTCAGATAATCATTGGCAGTTTTGGAAAGGGCGCATATGGAATTGTTCGAATGCAATGAATTCCTCTTGAACAAATTCCAAACTCTTCTTCTTTGTTATTTTCATTCGCAGTCTACACGTTCAGGCTGTCTGCACTTCCTGTTGCTACTGGCTGCCATGGAGTTTGATGATCAGCGGAATTATAGTCGGCCATGTTTTTCTGTCACCTTACCTGAAAGAGGTGACATCACTGCAATATGTGTTCAGTTTTTATTGTTATTGTTGATTAAAGTCCAACCGACTTCATAGAGCCATATCAAGGCTATAAGCCTTTCAAAGCACATACAAAACTCCAAAAAGTTTATATAAAAAAAGAAAGAAAAAGAAAATTAAGTACACATATCAATGTATTCGCGCAGACACTTTAAGGAGATATCCCTGGCACTAACCACTCCGTCCTATTTATTGCACAGGGGATTAAAAAACACACCTGAACACAAGTTTAAACATAACTAAGGACACTAAAACAAATAAAAAAGGGCCTAAATTACCTAAAATTGCTTCCGCATATCTCACTTCGCTACAGCCAAAAATGCATTTAATACATGTATGTACCCAATTATCAATCCTAAGAAAAAGTACGTAAGACTTTATCGAAGACATACAGGTGAATGGACCAGCACGGCAGAAAATAATAGGAAGAAATGACAGAAAGCAAAGGAACAAGGCAGAAAGAAAGAGAGTGACAGAAAACAGGAAGTTTCTATCACAGAATTTCCAGAAGGTGGGGATACTGTTTATACTGAAAGAGCCCTCGGCATCACCACGGGGGACGTGATCAGCTTACTGGTCATGTTGACCACAGGGGCAGGTTGGTGACTGCATCCGTTTAACTTGCAGTTCGTTGATGACTTCGTCTCATGATGTTGCACTATATGAATCTCTGTTACTGTTGTCAACAACGAAGTGTTACAAAACGGAACAACGCAGGAAACAATCTCCTTAGTGCTTTGCACTGACGGAAACAGGAATTAGACGCAAGTCAACAATAAGATCAAATAAGTGAAACCATAAACAGCGTCTTGTCCCAAGTCCTTTACCTCGCTGGATGCGCCGGTCTACGGGCGGCCACAGTGAGACAGACAGATAACAAGCCGCAGAGCGAGTTCCTAATCTCTCTGTCCATGTCTCTGGTCTGACGGAAGCTGCTGGATGCCAGAGCCGCCAAGATCCGTCCCAAGTGTCTGTTAGGGGCCAGAGGTTGTGGCATGAGAGTCTGGATAAGATTATCGGGTAAAGAGGCTTTTGCTATCATGGCCTGATACACACGTATTTGACATGGGGCGAATTTGTATGTTTACGCTGGTAGCGTAAGATCCCCGTCACTGCTCAGTAAGG
>JAPXFY010000018.1:71637828-71650328 GCA_030674185.1 Monoplex corrugatus
TTTATTTATTTGTTTGTTTGTTTGTTCATTTGTTTGTTTGTTTGTTTGTTCATTTGTTTGTTTGTTCATTTGTTTGTTTGTTTGTTTGTTCATTTGTTTGTTTGTTTTGTTTGTTTGTTGTTTGTTTGTTTGTTTGTTTGTTTGTAACGTACAATCTTGGCACTCCAGAACCCAGGTAGTAATTATCAAAAGCCAGAAACGATCATCTCTGCAGGATGCCAGAAGGTCAGAGGCTTTGTGGCCAAATTCACACGGCCATAACATCCTTCCATCTCCTCTCTCACCCCCCTCGTCTCTTTCTCTCTCTCTCTCTCTCTCTTTCTCTCTCTCTCTCTTTCTCTAGCAATCCTCTACTTTATCTGCTTTGCTCTCTCTCTTTCTTCTCTCTCTCTCTTCTCTCTCTCTCTAAAAACATCTACTTTTCTCTTTGCCTCTCTCCTCTCTCTCTCTCTCTCTCTCTCTCTCTCTCTCTCTCTCTCTCTAAAACAACCGTCTACTTTATCTGTTTTGCTCTCTGTGTCTGTCTGTAAGTCTGTCTGTCTGTCTGTCTCTCTCTCTCTCTCTCTCTCTCTCTCTCTCTCTCTCTCTCCCTAAAACAACCATCTACTTTATCTGCTTTGCTCTCTGTGTCTGTCTGTAAGTCTGTCTGTCTGTCTGTCTTTTCTCTCTCTCTCTTCTCTCCTCTCCCCCCCCCCTCTCTCTCTCTCTCCCCATCATCCCAGGGCTTATCTTCAGCAGCAGGTTGAGAGTAAGGAGGTTACCGTGAAGGCAGAAGATTGCTGGCATAAACCACGGCACCAGAACTCGTAGAGTCGATTCTGGATAAACTTGTGACACTTCTGAAGAAGCTAACGGCACGGGCGAGATAACCTCTGACCTCCAAGCCACTAGAAAAACGGGCCCGAACCCCGACCGTGCAGACAAAGAAGGCAGTTTTACTATATAGATCGCCCGGGGCTCTTCACTATCACTGTATCACTTCCCTCTCTGTTCTGGCTCTCTGTCTCAGTGTATATCGCTTTTCGACAAAATCGTGAGAAACATTAGTTAGAACGCGCGAACAAAAACGAGAGATACAAAGCGAGTTTATAAGAAAACAAAAACAAAAACAAAGAAAGCTTACAAGCAAGTATATAAGATTGCGAGACAAATAGGCAAGACAAGCATGTACATAAGAAACAGATACGTAAGCAAACAAGCAAATACATAAGAAACAGATACGTAAGCAAACAAGCAAATACATAAGAAACAGATACGTAAGCAAACAAGCAAATACATAAGAAACAGATACTAAGCAAACAAGCAAATACATAAGAAACAGATACGTAAGCAAACAAGCAAATACATAAGAAACAGATACGTAAGCAAACAAGCAAGTACATAAACAAATACATAAGCAAACAAGCAAGTACATAAACAAATACGTAAGCAAACAAGCAAATACATAAGAAACAAATACATAAGCAAACAAGCAAATACATAAACAAATACGTAAGCAAACAAGCAAATACATAAGAAACAAATACATAAGCAAACAAGCAAGTACATAAACAAATACATAAGCAAACAAGCAAGTACATAAACAAATACATAAGCAAACAAGCAAGTACATAAACAAATACATAAGCAAACAAGCAAGTACATAAACAAATACATAAGCAAACAAGCAAATACATAAGAAACAAATACATAAGCAAACAAGCAAATACATAAACAAATACATAAGCAAACAAGCAAGTACATAAACAAATACATAAGCAAACAAGCAAGTACATAAACAAATACATAAGCAAACAAGCAAGTACATAAACAAATACGTAAGCAAACAAGCAAATACATAAGAAACAAATACATAAGCAAACAAGCAAATACATAAACAAATACGTAAGCAAACAAGCAAATACATAAGAAACAAATACATAAGCAAACAAGCAAGTACATAAACAAATACATAAGCAAACAAGCAAGTACATAAACAAATACATAAGCAAACAAGCAAGTACATAAACAAATACATAAGCAAACAAGCAAGTACAAAAGAAACAGCCAGTTATCAATCCTGAGAGAAAGTACGTAAGACTTTATCGAACACAGCATCCTGTATTGCCAACCATGCTAGCAAAGCAAAAACTTCATCCTTTGACTCTCTCGCTCTATCCACCAACCTTCCGCAAACAAGCAAACAAGCAAGTACAAAAGAAACAGATACATAAGCAAACAAGCAGGAAAAGATAAACGAGCAAACAAGAGCATGTATACATTCGAAACAAATCAGCAATCAAACAAGCGAAAACAAGAAACAAACAAGCAAGCAAGTACAGGAAAGAACGACCAAGCAAGCAAGTGCACAAGAAATAAAGATGGTGGAACTATTCTAATAATTTCGCCTTGTTCCCCTTTTTTTTTTTTTTTTTTTTTTTTTTTTTTTTTGGGGGGGGGGTGTTGTTGTTGGGGTTTTTCTCTTTTTTTTTGGGGGGGGGGTTGTTTGTTTTGGTTGTTTTTTTTGTTGTTGTTTTTTGGGGTTTTTTTTGTTGGGGTTTTTTTTTTTTTGGGGGGGGGGTTGTTGTTGTTGGGTTGTTGTTGTTTTTTTTTTGGGGGGGTTGGGTTTGTTGTTTTTTCCTCTCTCATCAATATGTACCGTATCTTGATAGCCTCTAAAATCTAAGCTGCTGCGATGGAACATGCAAACTGATGAAACACACACACACACCACACACACACACACACACACACACACACACACACACAAACAAACAAACAAACACACACACACACACACACACACACACACAACACACACACACACACACACACACACACAACACAAAACACACAAACACACACACACACACACACATACACACACACACACACACACACACACACACACACACACACACACACACACAAAAACCCCCTCACACACACACACACACACAAGACAGAGCCTATCGCTTCGTCCTTTTACCAACTGTCTTGTCACAAGGTGAGAACACAAGAAACCGTCTCCGGCTATCACGATAAGACCATGGCCACACATCACATGCCACAATGTGTGATGAAAACTAAAAGGAGCTTGGCACGACAAAAGCTGGGGAAGCTATAGGTTGTCCCACAAACTGGTCCCTGTCACCCTGGCTTGTTTGGGCTTTGTCTCGTGACTGTCATGAACTCTTCTGGGATCCTTTGAGATCATTCTTAGAAGATCGCATTTCACTAAATTAGAGACGGAGTCAGGTGCGGGTCCCAGTAGCTCAGCTGGTTTGAGCGTCTGATTCACATGCTAATGGTTGTGAGCTCAGCTGGTTTGAGCGTCGGATTCACATGCTAATGGTTGTGTGCTCAGCTGGTTTGAGTGTCGGATTCACATGCTAATGGTTGTGAGCTCAGCTGGTTTGAGTGTCGGATTCACATGCTAATGGTTGTGAGCTCGGCTGGTTTGAGCGTCGGATTCACATGCTAATGGTTGTGAGCTCAGTTGATTTGAGCGTCGGATTCACATGCTAATAATGGTTGTGAGCTCAGCTGGTTTGAGCGTCGGATTCACATGCTAATGGTTGTTGGTTCGAATCCCGGGATGCGCTACATTAAAACTGGCCTTCTCACCGTCCCATCTTAACATCATTGTTGTTCTGGTGGTGTCGGTATAAAATTAGAGATAGGTCTCACTTCCCCCACTTCCCTGGGATTGTTATCCCTGTCGGCCATATCGCCTGAGGTTGGGTATCGACATCAAAACTGAACCAAACGAACTAATGGAGTCAGGTGATAGGACAGGAGCGCATAGGTTCAAACCCAATGATGATTACTTTCTTCTTTCTTCTTTCGTTCGCTCGTCAGGCTGTGTGGTCAGGCCATACCTGACAATGAATGTGGCAGGGTATTTTTTGTTTTGTTTTCGTTTTACTTGTTGATTTTTTGTTCTGTTCAGTTCCTGCCGGAGGATGTGGCAATGTTAATTCCTGAGGAGACTAAGAGACTTTAGTGTCGAGCGCCATTTCGTCTGATGTAATAATAATAATAATAATAATTACAAATTTATTAGCGCAAAATCTGATAGAAATCAAATCTAAGCGCTGAACATACACATACGCACGCGCGCAACACACCACACTCACCACACATGCTATAATGGGGAAAGAATAAAAGCAATGAAAATTATAGAGAGCATTTATATACAAATATATATTACAATGTGATTCACTCGAGCGGAGACAGGCTACAGAGGGGGGTGAGTGAGATCAGGATTTCAGAGAGAGAAAAGGTGAGTTTTGATAGCGACTTGAAGGAGACAAAATAGGTTGCTGACGGACTGAGAGAGAAGTTTGTTTTGTACAAGACCATGCGATATTTGCATTATATGCATGGTACAATGGTTGTTAGAAGGAAGTGATCACTACGCAATGTCAAACAGGTCATTACGCAATGTACACCGAGTCACTCGTGAATTTCAAAGGACTCTTGCTATCAAAAAAACCTGCACGTGACTATTCAGCACCACTAACACAGTTAAATACAACGTAAAAAATAAAAGATAAAAAAAAATGACATGCCATCCTCACGATTTTTTTTTTTAACTAACAAAATATATTCCAGATTTCTGCACTTTCAGGTCGCAGTGGTCTTGAAGCATCAGATGAAATAAGACTTGGCGAGAATCGAGAAGGATGGTGGAGTGTTCGAACGGCGAAAACAGAATGTAGATATTGTCAGAAAACGTGGAGAAAGTGCTGCTCATACATCTTCCTCTAAAAGAACTGATTTTAGGATATTTTGATCGTGTTTGACGTTTGTGTGTTGCACTTGTTTTTATTTTTTGTCCCCTATACGTGTGACCTTGAGTTTAACTTTGGCACCATGCCCTCCAGACTTATGCATTATCACGGTGCCGGCTCCTAAATGCTCTACATCTTTCATCCAAGTTTAGTAAGGATCTATCCCGCAACAGACGAAAAAAATGTTGCTAATATAATTTTTGTCACAGACACAACATCACTCCGATTGATATAAAACAAAATTGGTTGGTTGGTTGGTTGTTTGGTTGGTTGGTTGTGGTTGGTTGGCTGGTTGGTTGGTTGGCTGGTTGGTTAGTTGGTTGGTTGGCTGGTTGGTTGGTTGGCTGGTTGGTTGGTTGGTTGGTTGGTTGGTTGATTGGCTGTTGGTTGGTTGGTTGGCTGGTTGGTTGGTTGGCTGGTTGGTTGGTTGGTTGGTTGATTGGCTGGTTGGTTGGTTGGATGGTTGGATAGTTGGTTGGATGGATGGTTGGTTGGCTGGTTGGCTGGTTGGTTGGTTGGTTGGTTGGTGTTGGTTGGTTGGTTGGTTGGATGGTTGGCTGGCTGGTTGGTTGGTTGGTTGGTTGGATGGTTGGCTGGTTGGTTGGTTGGTTGGCTGGTTGGCTGGTTGGGATGGTTGGTTGGGTGGTTGGTTGTTGGTTGGTTGGTTGGCTTGTTTGCTTGTACGTTTGTATGCTTGTTTATTGTTTGTTTGTTTGTTTGTCTGTTTGCCTGTCTGTTTATATTTTTTATAAGGAGATAGAAAAAGATAGGAAAAAATCCCGCCAAACGAACAATGCTGTTTTTCCCAACTAAAAGAACAGCCTGACACAATGGAAGGTACACAAACAGACACAGCGCGGCAAACTAAGCCTCCTATCACCAGTTGTAGTTAGCAATAATGACTACAGCCCCTTATCGCAAAACAGCCCTAAGCACTTTACAATAGCGTCGCGCGAAACACAGGCAATCAAGGCATCCACCATACACAGTCCTCCATCAGCCATTCGGTCGGTTTTGCCGCCATCTTCTGTAGAAAAAAGCTGACCACATATCTCCTCTCCTGGCACAACTTCACTGGCTCCCTGTATCAAAGCGCATACAGTACAAACTAGACACCATGTGCTACAAAAGCCTCAATAACGCAGCCCCGATTACGTGTCAAGCCTACTTGAGATCTATGTTCCCTCACGTACCCTCCGCTCTGCCTCCGATCCTCTGACTTTTCGCTTTCCACGCACTAAGCTCAATACCTATGGTCCACGAGCCTTCTCTGTTTCTGGTCCACTCTCCTGGAACAAACTTCCTCTCTCAGTCCGTCAGCAACCTACTTTTGTCTCCTTCAAGTCCGCTCTCAAAACTCACCTTTTCTCATCTGCATAAAATCCTGACCTCACTCAATCCCCTCTGCAGCCTGTCTCCACTCGGAGGGGAATCACATTGCAATATAAAATTGTATATAATATGCTCTCTATAATTTTCCGTTGTTTTTATTCTTTCTCCCCATTTATAGCCGTGTGTGTGTGTGTGTGTGTGTGTGTGTGTGTGTGTGTGTGTGTGTGTGTGTGCGTGGGTGCGTGTGTGTGCGTGCGTGCGTGCATGTGTGTGCGTGCGTGCGTGTGTGTGTGTTTCAGCGCTTAGATTTGATTTTATCAAGATTTTGCGCTATATAAATATTGTAATTATTATTATTATTATTATTAGACCAGATGAAGGTCCCTTTCCACTGTCCGTCGCCATGTCATCCCGAGTTACCCTCTCTTTCTTTGACCTGTTGGCCTCCCTTTCATTAACCCTTTGACTCCTTCACCCGATCCGGCCAGCATCCCGCATTGTCAGCCATGACGGCGAAAGAAAAGATAGCCCTTTCACTCTCTCATCCTATCCACCAGCTTCTTAACCCTTTCACTCTCTCACCCTATCCACCAGCTTCTTAACCCTTTCACTCTCTCACCCTATCCACCAGCTTCTTAACCCTTTCGCTCTCTCACCCTATCCACCAGCTTCTTAACTCTTTCACTCTCTCACCCTATCCACCAGCTTCTTAACCCCTTCGCTCCCTCACTCTATCCACCAGCTTCTTAACCCTTTCACTCTCTTACCCTATCCACCAGCTTCTTAACCCTTTCACTCTCTCACCCTATCCACCAGCTTCTTAACCCTTTTGCTCCCTCAGCCTAACCACCAGCTTCTTAACCCTTTCACTCTCTCACCCTATCCACCAGCTTCTTAACCCTTTCACTCTCTCACCCTATCCACCAGCTTCTTAACCCTTTCACTCTCTCACCCTATCCACCAGCTTCTTAACCCTTTCACTCTCTCACCCTATCCACCAGCTTCTTAACCCTTTCACTCTCTCACCCTATCCACCAGCTTCTTAACCCTTTCGTTCCCTCACCCTATCAACCAGCTTCTTAACCCTTTCATCTCTCTCACCCTATCCACCAGCTTCTTAACCCTTTCACTCTCTCACCCTATCCACCAGCTTCTTAACCCTTTCACTCTCTCACCCTATCCACCAGCTTCTTAACCCTTTCGCTCCCACACCCTATCCACAAGCTTCTTAACCCTTTCGCTCTCCCTCACCCTGTCCACGAGCTTCCTGCAGGAAGCTGGTGGATAGGGTGAGGGAGTGAAAGGGTTAAGGTTTTTGCAGCTGGTGGACTGGGTGCGGAAGTGAAAGGGTTAATGGCTTGACTTGAGGATGATACACGAGGCTCTCCAGACATGTCCCCGACCAGCGGAGACGCCGTATGCAAAAATTAAAAAGTGGTTGACACGAGGAGTTGACGCGACCTGCCCCTGACCTCTTGCTCTGACACAAAGTTTATTCCACTCAATGCCCAGGATTTTATGTACACATACGGTATCAAAAGTGTTCAGTTCATTCTCCTGGGTGGTCTCAAGTTGCCAGGCTTTGTAGGTCAGTGTTGATTTCAGTTGAACTGTAGAACCCCCTATTTAGCGCCAGAGGCGTGCTGATGTCAAGCAAAAATACCTGTCAACACCTACTGCTATGATGAAACAGACAAACTTTCAGGCCTAGGGGCCTACACTTTTTGTTACGATTTAAACTTTAAAATAACAACGAACTTATATTATCCATGCAGATTAATTCAGCCCTCTTACACGAAGATGGGTGATGAATAGAATACACTGATCGCCTCCTCAGTTAAGACAAAGTGATAAACATATGTGACCTGTTCTCACGAATGGGGTCACAAGTTAATTTTGGGGGGTATAGAGATATTTATATCAACGGAAAGCAGAAAAAATGCTCTTTCCAATGATGTATAATTCAACTGTCTAACTGGAAAATCGAGTGAGTTACAGTAATTTAAAGGGAGTGGGTGATGGGACGGCCATTTTGAGAAAAGCAGAGTTAAAGAAGGACAACAAAGTTCTCTGCTTTTTCCCTAGCAACCAGTATTCTATCTTCATCAAACTTAGTGAAGTGATAGATAAAGTGGTTCTGCACTACATACTAGCTGTTTTTGCGAGCTGATTCCAACGGTATGCGATATGCTGAGGCCCTGTACGGTTTCATGGCCTAAATTAAAGCTCAAACACACGCATTTTCACGGAAAAAATCTGCACATTCTCGATTCTCGATGGGTTATCACTTTAAAATGTTATTTTAACACTCTTTCAGCCCAAATTTCACTTTAATCTTTGCCATAATTAATAGATTAATAGTCAAACAATGTGTAGGAATAAAAATCTCAAATCACCCAGATCGACCCTCACCACCTTTTCAGGCCCGTATCTCAGTTCACACGTTGCGACTTGTGACCCCGTTCGCAAGAATCAGTCACATATACTTACGCCTAATTTGGATTTTTAAAAAAATCATCAATTAAGAACAAAGGAAGCAAGCAACTGTTTAACCCCTTTAACTCCCGCACCCTATTCACCAGCTGTAAAAAAATTAACTCTTAGACTCCCTCATCCGATCCACCAGTTTCCTGCAAGAAGCTGGTGGACAGGGTGAGGGAATCAAAGGGTTAAGTTTTTGCTTTGCTAGACTGGTTCAATTATGCAGGATGCTGGTGGATAAGGTGCCGGGAGTCAAGGGGTTAAACAGACTAACCCGTTTCAGTTTCAGTTTCTCAAGAAACGGGGTTTGTTTGTTTGTTTTGTTGTTGTTGTTGTTTGTTTGTTTGTTTGTTTGTTTGTTTGTTTGTTTGTTTGTTTGCATTCATGTTTGCTTTTATAAATAATACATTTTCCCTGGAAGTTGTGAAGAGTTGAAAGGATGTTGTTGTTGTTTGTTTGTTTGTTTGTTTGTTTGCATTCATGTTTGCTTTTATAAATAATACATTTTCCCTGGAAGTTTTGAAGAGTTGAAAGGATGTTGTTGTTGTTGTTTGTTTGTTTGTTTGTTTGTTTGTTTGTTTGCATTCATGTTTGCTTTTATAAATAATACATTTTCCCTGGAAGTTGTGAAGAGTTGAAAGGATGTTGTTGTTGTTGTTTGTTTGTTTGTTTGTTTGTTTGTTTGTTTGTTTGTTTGTTTGTTTGTTTGTTTGTTTGTTTGCATTCATGTTTGCTTTTATAAATAATACATTTTCCCTGGAAGCTGTGAAAAGCTGAAAGGATGTTTCTACAATCACCTCAGAAAAGCCTGGTATCAGCACCACACAATTTCTGGATAACCTCAGTCTGTGGCTTGTTCATTCCCACCGCAGCCACAAAGTCCTCTTCATGTTGTTTATGGCACTAGGACCCACAAGCATTAATTACCTTGCATTCCACGGCCCAGTGATAGCAGGGACTTTTATGTGTCAGTCAGGCCATAAGGTTGATACAGGGGGCAGTCCCTAATTTATGTCTAGGGGATAGTAAGGGGTAAGGGATTTTACTCACTCACTCACTCACTCACGCACTTATTTACTTACTTACTTACTTATTTACTTACTTACTTATTTATTTACTTACTTATTTACTTACTTACTTATTTCTTACTTATTTACTTACTTACCTACTTACTTACTTATTTACTTACTTACTTACTTACTTACTTACTTACTTACTTACTTACTTACGTACATACCTATCTATGATTAAGAAAATATTGTCCTCACCTAGTTGACAGACAGCTGAGCATTTGGGCATTGACTGAAGGTGGGGAGGTGGGGGGGGGGGGGGTTCTGTCGTGTGAGACGAGTTTATACAGAATAGCTAGTTGTGTTGTGATTCAGACTTTAAATTCTTCATTTGTTTACTTTATATGTATGTTCTTTTTTTTTAAGGTAAGATACACAGATGCACATGTCCTTTATATGTAACCAAGATTATTCCAGCGGAAGGCTGCTAAAATATGAACTAGGTAAACCACAGTCGAGGTAGGGCCTCAGGACCTGGCCAGCTCATGGGTTTATGTGCAGGCTTAAGGCTTGTGGAGGCAGTGAAGTTGGGAGACAACAACCTGGAGGAGGTCGAGACCTTCACTTACCTTGGGAGTGTAGTCAATCAGCAGGGAGGAACAGATGCAGACGTGAAGACCCGCATCGGAAAGGCAAGAGCATCCTTCTTGGCCCTCAAGAACATCTGGCGATCCCACATGATCACACCCCGCACTAAAATCCGCCTGTTCAACTCAAACATCAAATCAGTTCTTTTGTATGGAGCAGAAACGTGGAGAACAACTAAGACCACTACTAGAAGAGTCCAGACATTCATAAACTCGTGCCTACGCAAGATACTGAAGATCCACTGGCCAGTTACCATCAGTAACACAGACCTCTGGCAGAGAACTAACCAAGTGCCAGTGGAAGAAGAAATCAGAAGAAGGAGATGGCGATGGATAGGGCACACCCTGAGGAAACCATCAACCAACATCACCCGCCAGGCCCTGACCTGGAACCCTCAAGGGAAGAGAAAGAGAGGCCGACCAAAAAACACCTGGAGAAGAGAACTGAAGGCGGACGCCAAGCAGACCGGCTACTCCTGGCGAGAACTTGAGCAAATAGCCCAGGATCGTGGACGATGGCGGGCGGTTGTGGATGGCCTATGCCCCTCCTGGGGCTCAAGGCCTAAGTAAGTAAGTTAAGGCTTGTGCCATGATCACCACACAAATGGCACCTGTGACGTTAGTGCAAATGGAATTCGTTCCGAGCGCGGACACGTCATCTTGAGAAACTGAAAAGGAAGTACTATCTGCTGCTTGTACGGGTGAGAACTTGAAACATATGACAAGACTTTCATCATCATCATCATCATCATGTGACCTGCCGCATGGCGTTGGCGACCATGGACTTCCAACCATCTCTATCTCTCGTTGCCCCTAGCATCTTCCACACCCTCCTCATCCCCAGCCAATCTGCAAGTCTGTCCAGCATTCTCCCCCTGGGTCTACCTGGTGCTCTCTTTCCCTCCAGCTTTCCCGTTGTCACCAGGTGCTCCAAATCCCCCTTCCTCATAAAATGGCCTATAAACGTTGCCTGTCTTTTCCTAATCTTCCTTATGAGTGATCTACTTGTGTCTGCCTCCATCAAGACTGTCTCGTTTGTCTTCTTTGCTGTCCATGGAACTCTCAACATTCTTCTGAGAAACCACATCTCGGCTGCCTCAATCTTGCTCTGGCTTTGCTTGCTGACTGTCCACGCCTCGGATCCGTACAACAGTATAAGGGAGTTAACCCTGAAAAAAAAGCCGATGGGAGGCAAGGGGAAACCACCATCGTAGTTTTCCCCAGGAAAAACCATGGATAAAAGACTTTCATCAGCAAAACCAAACTAGAGCCACAGATGCAGCGTGTGAACTGTAGCAGCGGAAGCAGTAGTAACTGGCAATATAAAGGTTAATCCCATCATTGAAATCGTAGGGGAGTGAGATGGTAGAGACCCCAACTCTTTTTAGGGCCAGCCAGCAGTATGAGAGGATGCCATGCCCGTACTCTCCACTTCTCTGCTTTACTTTGTCTGTCCTTTGGGAGGATAGGTATCTATTCACATTTTTAACATCTTGGTCATTTGGTCAAATACCTGGGAACGGTCATTTCATCAGACGGCAGATGCACATGGGAAATAGCTGGCAGAATCGGCCAAGCCAAAACAGCATTCAAGAAGATGACAAGCATTCTTACCAACAAATGCCTATCAATTAACATCAGAAAGAGAGTCCTTGAATGTTATATAGAACCAATACTGTTGTACGGATGCGAGGCGTGGACAGTCAGCAAGCAAAGCCAGAACAAGATTGAGGCAGCCGAGTTGTGGTTTCTCAGAAGAATCTTGAGAGTTCCATGGATAGCAAAGAAAACAAACGAGACAGTATTGATGGAGGCAAACACAAGTAGATCACTCATAAGGAAGATTAGGAAAAGACAGGCAACATTTACAGGCCATTTTATGAGGAAGGGGGATTTGGAGCACCTGGTCACAACGGGAAAGCTGAGGGAAAGAGAGCACCAGGTAGACCCAGGGAGAGATTGCTGGACGGACTTGCAGAGTGGCTGGGGATGAGGAGGGTGGGGAAGATGCTAGGGGCAATGAGAGATAGAGATGGTTGGAAGTCCATGGTCGCCAACGCCATGCGGCAGGGCACCTGATGATGATGATGATGATGATGATGATGATGATGATGATGATGGTGGTCATTTGCTATGTATGACTCATACATCCAGCTTAGTGGAATCTGAGAAGGACAGTTTTTCATCTTTAAACAGCAGAAATGTGCACGAAATTAAATGTAGTTCACGTACAATAAAATTAGAGAAGACACTGT
>JAPXFY010000018.1:71662828-71670328 GCA_030674185.1 Monoplex corrugatus
AAAGGTGAGTTCTGAGAGCGGACTTGAAGGAGATAAATGTAGGTTGCTGACGAACTGAGACAGGAAGTTTGTTCCAGGAGAGTGGACCAGAAACAGAGAAGGCTCGTGGACCATAGGTATTGAGCTTAGTGCGTGGAAAGCGAAAAGTCAGAGGATCGGAGGCAGAGCGGAGGGTACGTGAGGGAACATAGATCTCAAGTAGGCTTGACAGGTAATCGGGGGCTGCGTTATTGAGGCTTTTGTAGCACATGGTGTCTAGTTTGTACTGTATGCGCTTTGATAGAGGGAGCCAGTGAAGTTGTGCCAGGAGAGGAGCTTTTTTCTTTTTGAGTACAAGGCGTGCAGCATTGTTTTGAATGCGCTGTAGGATGTGAATGGTGGAGGCAGGAAGACCAGACAGGAGTGAATTGCAATAGTCAATGCGAGACATTATGAAGGAGAGAACGAGTTTTGCAGTTGTTTCGACAGAGAGATACTTCCTGATCAGCCTTATACGATGGAGATGATAGTAGCAAGATCTGGCAGTTTGACAAACAAAGTTGTTCATGGAGAGGGTAGAGTCAATGCAGACACCAAGGTTTTTAGCTGAATCAGAAATTGGGACTGATGTGTTACATAATGGGAGAGAAAGAGGAGGCAGCTGAGAAAGTTTCTGACGGGTGCCAATGAGGATAGCTTCTGTCTTGTCGTCATTAAGCTGAAGTTTGTTGAACGTCATCTAGTTCTTAATGTCCGAGTAACACTCAGTGGTGCGAGTCAACAGGCGCTGTATATTATCAGGTGAGTCACTGTCTTGAAGTTGGGTGTTATCAGCATAGAAGTGGTGTTTTATAGAGTGGGAGTTGATGATGGTGGACAGGGGGGAGGTGTAGAGAGTGAAAAGAACAGGGCCAAGGACAGATCCTTGTGGAACACCACAGGTCAGGTATGCAGGTTGAGAGTAAGTGCCATTGATGAGAACAGTTTGTTTTCTGTTTGATAAATACGAAGTGAAAAAGGAGAGAGCAATGTCAGAGATGCCAAAAGTATGATGAAGTCTAGAAAGGAGAATACCATGGTCAATGGTATCGAAGGCTGCAGACAGATCAAGGAGTGTGAGGAGAGAGACTTTTGCCAGTATCAGTTGCAAGGAGGAGATTGTTGAGAATGTGTAGTAGGGCAATTTCAGTGCTATGGCACTGGCGGTAGGCTGACTGGAAAGGATTGAGGAGATTGTTGGCAGACAGGTGAGAGTTCAGCTGGTTGAGGACGACTTTTTCAAGGAGTTTTGACAAGAAAGAGAGATTAGAGATAGGCCGGTAATTTTTCAGTTCATTTGGGTCTAAATTGTGTTTCTTGAGAGAGGGTGAACAATAGCAGACTTGAAAGAATCTGGGACAGCTCCAGTTTGAAGAGAAGTGTTGATGATGTCAGTGATGAATGGGAGGAGAGTAGGGAGACAGTCAGAGTAGAGAGAACCTGGAAGAGGATCCAGTTCGCAGGTTTTGAACGACATGGATGTGATTGTGTTGAAAATTTCTTCTTGTGAGACTGGGGTAAAAGTAGTAAGAGGTGTGCCAAAGAAGGAAGGGTCAGGTGGGCATGGTTGACAGGGTGTCCTGTCAAGCCTGTCACGAAGAGTTTGTATTTTGGTGGTGAAATAGTTGGAGAATACAGATGGGAGTTCTTCATTTGTATGTTTTGTTGGGAGAGGTAAATCTTTTCGTGTGCCAAGGAGATGATTCATGGTTGTAAAGAGTTCTTTTGAAGAAGAGGCATTCAGGATTTTGGTTTGGAAATAGCTTGTTTTTGCTGATGCAATGAGGGTGGATACTTTTGTTTTAGAGGCTTGGAAAAGTTGCCTGTGTACAGTGAGTTTGGATTTGTGCCAACGGCGCTCTGCTCTGCAGTGGGCACGTTTTGCACAGGCAATCTCATGAGTGAGCCAGGGGGTAGGGGGGCGGTCAGGTAAAAGACGGGTTGTGGCTGGAGCATGAGTGTCCAGAAGATGGTGGAGAGTAGTATAGAATTCATCGGCAAGGTTATGTGACTTTTCAGAAAGGAGACAGGAGGCATCAGATGAAAATGTGGAGAGGTCGATAGATTTGAGATTGCGTCGAGTCACTGTACGCATGGTACGGGAAGGAGGAGAAATGTCGAGAGAACAGAGAATTGCAGAGTGGTCAGATGGAAGGGCTGAAGTTAGAACAAGACTATGGACCAATGATTTTGAAATTTCAACAAACAAAATTTGATCTGATGTTACTTCTTTAAAATGAGTTTTAGATTGTTTTGTTGTTGTTGTTGTTGTTGTTGTTGTTTTTTTGGGGGGGCTCGTTTGTTTTTTTCTTTGTTTATTTTAAGGTTGAACCGAGACTCAAGATCTGTGATATCTGGAGTTACGTCCTAGTCCACAACATTAAAAACTGACCTGTTCGCTGCCCACCCAGCCTATACTTCAATGTGTGCCTGTGGCTCGCCACAGGATGGGTGAGGATGGTGTGGAGAGTGGAAGGGGAAGGACAGATGCGCGCTGTTAATTAGCTGGCAGGGCAGAACCAACAATTAGTGGCCAGTTAAGGTGGCTCGGATTTGGGCGCCTTGGCGTGAGAGTGTGAGTGTGTGTGTTGTGTGCGTGTGTTTCTTCGATTCCGTGGATGACCGACGAATTTGTCTTTTATGATGTTGAATATTGTAATTGTTGTGAGGCGTGAGTGTGATTGTATGTATAACCAAAACATTTTCCTTGTGTCTGTGCACTGGGCTAAAATAAAATCTTGTTATCTTGTTATTATCTTGTTATGTTTCCATCAGTCTGGTGATGTCAGCTGAATGTTTCATAGGTCCCTCCTCCCCCACCCCCAAACCTATCCCTTTCAAGACCTTGCCAACGCTTAGGGTTTTGCGCAAGCTCTGGGAGTCTGCCGTATAAGTGTTGACAGATTTGGACAGAGCGCAAATGGAATTGTCCGAGTACTAAAAATCCCTGTTCAACTAGTTCGAGACTCCAAACACCTGCAGACTTCATCATCCAATAGAAGTAATTTGTAAGCCCGGTACATCGAGGGGAATTAGTGCAGTCTCACTGGCTTTGCTCATGGGGCTTTATATTCCAGATCTGAGAATGATCTCGTGTTTATTCTCAGCATCATCATCATCAGGTGCCCTGTCGCATGGCGTTGGCGACCATGGACTTCCAACCATCTCTATCTCTCGTTGCCCCTAGCATCTCCCCCACCCTCCTCATCCCCAGCCACTCTGCAAGTCCGTCCAGCATTCTCTCCCTGGGTCTACCTGGTGCTCTCTTTCCCTCCAGCTTTCCCGTTGTGACCAGGTGCTCCAAATCCCCCTTCCTCATAAAATGGCCTATAAATGTTGCCTGTCTTTTCCTAATCTTCCTTATGAGTGATCTACTTGTGTCTGCCTCCATCAAGACTGTCTCGTTTGTTTTCTTTGCTGTCCATGGAACTCTCAACATTCTTCTTAGAAACCACATCTCGGCTGCCTCAATCTTGCTCTGGCTTTGCTTGCTGACTGTCCACACCTCACATCCGTACAACAGTATTGGTTCTATATAACAATCAAGGACTCTCTTTCTGATGTTAATTGATAGGCATTTGTTGGTAAGAATGCTTTTCATCTTCTTGAATGCTGTTTTGGCTTGGCCGATTCTGCCAGCTATTTCCCATGTGCATCTGCCGTCTGATGAAATGACCGTTCCCAGGTATTTGAACTTATCAACCTGTGTCAAGGTTGTGCCAGTCAGTCTTGATAGCAAAGGGAAAATCTTATTCTTTTACTGCCTCACCCTGTCGTGGTACCGGGTTCTTGCAAGAGAGGGCTGGTGGATATAATGATGGAGTGAACGTTGCAGGAAGATAGTGGTGGGTAGGGCGAGAGAATGAAAGATGCTGGAAGCAGGTGGAATAGGAGGGGGGGGGAGTAAAAGTTGTTTTTTGGGGGGGGTTTTGCAGCAAGCGGATCGTGCCAGGTAGAGAAGGAGTTAAAACAAAGGTGCGATCAAACATTGCTCTTTGTTTAAAAGAAATATCCATTATATAATACCAAAGGAAATAAGAGGGAAGCAGGGAGAATTTCAAATACCAACTAAGTAACATAACTCTTGAGAGTCACGGAGTTATCTCCCATGTAGAATTTCTCAAACCCAATACAGTTTGCGCTACCCATTCAGCTAGCACAGACGCAGCCACAAAGCATAAAGTGGTTAGCTCAGAACATTCCTTTATTCGTCTATGCTAGCTGAATGGGTAGCGCAAACTGTGTTGGGTTTGAGAAATTATACATGGGAGATAACTCCGTGACTCTCAAGAGTTACGTTACTTAGTTGAGAAATATCCATGAAAAATTAGATTTTGTGAGTAAAGGTCTGATGGAATACGACCTATTTATAATCACAATCACAGTGATAAATGCCAGGAGACGTTCATGCACCGTAGATTATCAAAGAAACACACATCTTTTAGTGGAAAAAAAAGTGTCTTCCCAAACATCAGCATTTGAAAACTCCCGTAAGTTTCCATTTTAGTTTCAGTTTCTTAAAGCCACGTCTACGCGGTTGTTTTCTCAAAATGACGTCTCCGCGCTCGAAATAAATTCCATACGTACTGTCGCCACAGATGCAATGTGATGGATAGGATCCAGAATGATATTGATGTAAGTCCTATACTGGTACCTATGCACAAGCCTCACGTCCCGGCAATGTCTTGGGAAAACCTATCCTGATAATCGTAAGAACACGTGGATTGTTAATATGGCTTGACTCTCTAAGAATTTTTACCTTTACCTAATCTCTCATCCCTGACACTCCCAGCTTCTCAGGAGATCTAGGTTTTCGGGCGGCCCCCAACCTCCACCCCCCATCCCCTCACACTCCTCCCCCCCCCCCTCACACACACACCTACACCTCTACCTTTTGCTGCCCCCTTCTGTGTTTATGCGTTTTACTGGTAACCGTCACAGTCAAGGGAGACAACGAGGCTAACAGCTAAGTTGAGTCATCTTCTCTCTCTCTCTCTCTCTCTCTCTATCTCTCTCTCTCTCTCTCCCTCTCCCCCCTCATCTTCCCCCACCCTCCACAATACACCTTTCCCCACCTCCATCCCTCTCTCCCCGAGTGAGCAAGCATCAACAGTCACCGAGCGTTAAAACAAATAACTCCAACCCTTTCTTTTCTCATCTTTTTTTTTCCCCCAAGGTACTTCAGTGCAAGCTTCAGAAGTTTCAGTTCTGACAGCATTACCCTCACATTTGGGCAGACTGCATAATTATGAAATTGTCCGACTGCCTCGAATTTTCTCTAACCATTTCTTTATGTATCAAATTTTCATGTTCATTTTCTATTATGCCTTGAAAGTTCATGCAGAATCACGACCTCAGAGTCAAAGCGTTTTCTTTCGTTCGTTCTTTGATTTAACGTCATTTCACTATAAGTGATATTAGACGGGGGAGGGGGGGGGGGGGGGGGAGAGGGTAAAAAAAAATATATATATATACATGAAATAAAATGGAGAACGATACTTGGACAGGTTGGACTGGGACAGAGGGGAGACAGAGTAAAAAATCATAAATAACTTAATTAACATTAGTAACAGTTAACTTCAACAATGTGAAGGGAAATTTTAACACTAAAACACAAACTGCATAAAGTTAAAGTAATGCATTAACAGGACTGTGAACTAATGATTCTGAAATTTTAACTAATAAAGATAAAGCGTTTTCTGTTCAGACAAAAGTGCTCATTTCTGCTGAAAAGTTTGTTTTTTTTATTATTCTAAAATCATTCATTTAGTTCATGCAATACACTTCTTTCAAGTTTTCGTAATGTATGTTCAGTTACACCTTTCTTTTCAGTTTTCATAACATAATACACAACGAGAAAGCTGGAGGGAAAGAGAGCACCAGGTAGACCCAGGGAGAGAATGCTGGACGGACTTGCAGAGTGGCTGGGGATGAGGAGGGTGGGGGAGATGCTGGGGGCAACGAGAGATAGAGATGGTTGGAAGTCCATGGTCGCCAACGCCATGCGGCAGGGCACCTGATGATGATGATGATGATGATGATGATGATGATGATCATGATGATTGATGATGATGATGATGATGATGATGATCATGATGATGATGAATACACAGTACGTGTCTTTCGCGTTTTTATGGTGGTGATGATCATCATATGCCCTCTGCATGGCATTGGTGGACATGGCCCTCCAAACTAATCTTTTTTTTTTCAGTTTTTTTTTTTAATTCACGTTTAGGCAAGAATTCATACAACATAAATATAAACTGCATTTTTGTAGAGAACACGCACAAAAATGGATATCATACATGACATCCAAATATACAGATAGATGTGTATGCTCATTTATGATCAAAACACACACACACACACATACACGCATACACACACACATACGCATGCGAGCACACACGCACACACACATACAACACACACACACACACACACACACACACACACACACACACACACACACACACACACACACACACACACATAAATGTATGCAGATTGCACGAAGACGTACAATCATATGTACACGTACTCTCAAGCTGACATTTGAATATTTTGATAAAGGACACGAACAATAAAGTACACCTGGCTTAAGAAAAGAACCATACACACTCCTCAGAGAAAATAATAATAATAATGATAATAATATGATGATAGATATGATGATGATGATGATGATGATGATGATGATGATGATGATGATGATGATGATGATGATGATGATGATGATGATGATAAAAACAGTGCAAAAACAGTTTTAATTTCAGTTTTCTCCTGAAGAAAATGTTTCCACACGCGCAATACATTCTATAACATGGATGCCGTAGATGACATGTGATAGGGGACCGACCCAAAACCACCATGGCATTAAGTCATAAGCCTGCCCATAAACCCAACACCTGTTAAGATCTTGAGATTTTAACTAATTTATGGGGTGGGTTTAAGCAAATTTTATTATCGAAAGAATGTTCACCGATTTATGAATCATCATCATCATCAGGTGCCCTGCCGCATGGCGTTGGCGACCATGGACTTCCAACCATCTCTATCTCTCGTTGCCCCTAGCATCTCCCCACCCTCCTCATCCCCAGCCACTCTGCAAGTCCGTCCAGCATTCTCTGCCTGGGTCTACCTGGTGCTCTCTTTCCCTCCAGCTTTCCCGTTGTCACCAGGTGCTCCAAAACCCCCTTCCTCATAAAATGGCCTATAAATGTTGCCTGTCTTTTCCTAATCTTCCTTATGAGTGATCTACTTGTGTCTGCCTCCATCAAGACTGTCTCGTTTGTTTTCTTTGCTGTCCATGGAACTCTCAACATTCTTCTGAGAAACCACATCTCGGCTGCCTCAATCTTGCTCTGGCTTTGTTTGCTGACTGTCCACGCCTCGCATCCGTACAACAGTATTGGTTCTATATAACATTCAAGGACTCTCTTATGAATACAGAAATGAAACAACAGCATCGAGCAAACAACC
>JAPXFY010000018.1:71682828-71695328 GCA_030674185.1 Monoplex corrugatus
AGAGAGAGAGGGAGAGAGAGAGGGGAGAGAGGGAGAGAGAGGGGAGAGAGAGGGGGAGAGAGAGGGGGGAGAGAGAGAGGGAGAGAAAGAGGGGAGAGAGAGGGGGTGAGAGAGAGGGGGAGAGAGAGGAGGGGAGAGAGGGGGAGAGAGAGGGGAGAGAGAGGGGAGAGAGGGAGAGAGAGGGGAGAGAGAGAGGGAGAAGAGAAAGAGGGGAGAGGAGAGGGACAGAGAAGGCGGGAGAGGGAGAAAGAAAGACTGAGACTTTGTGCAGTAACTGGTAGGGGGAGGGGAGAGGGAGGCTTTCTGTCATGTGAGACGAATTTATGCAGAATAGCTAGTTGTGTTGTGATTCAAACCTTTAATTATTTATTTAATTACTTTATACACACACACACACACACACACACACACACACACACACACACACACACACACATACACACAGATATATATATATGTGTGTGTGTGTGTGTGTGTGTTTGCGTGTGTGTGTGTGCGTGTGTGTGTGTACGTGTGTGTGTGTGTACCTGTGTGTGTGCTCCTTTTATGAAGATAAGACACACAGATACGCATGTCCTCGTCATGTAACCAAGATTATTCTAAAGACAGGCTGACACAATGTCAGCATAAAATATAGACTAGGTAAAACATAGGCTAGGTAAGGCCTCAGGACCTGGCCAGCTCATCGGTTTATCTTCACGCTTAATTAAGGCTTGTGCCATGATCACCATACATCATGGCACCTGTGACGCTAGTGCATATGGAATTCCTTCCGAGCGCGGAGACGTCATCTTGAGAAACTGAAACTGAAATCGCCATGATGATATTTGCAGGGACATGGGTTCGACCTTCAGGCATGCCACATATATATAAGGTTAGGATCTCAGGACCTTGTGAGCTCAAGGGCTTGACATGCAGTCTTAGTGCCTGTGTCATGATCATGATCGTGGATCTTCTCCATCACGTGGCACCATGGAATTTATTCCGAGCGCGGAGACGCCATGTTGAGAAATTGAAACCAACACTGTTGTCACCACAGACATCTTATAAGATGTCTGCGACGCTCACCTTTGCAAGGGAAATAACTCTTCGTTCCCGCGTTCCGGCTGTGGTAACGTACTTGCGTTTTTCAGTTTCTATCTCTTTCTGGACGAAGCAGTAGGGAAGTTTTGGTCTTTTTCTTCTTCTGGACGAAGCAACAGGGAAGTTTTGGTCTTTTTCTCCTACTGGACGAAGCAGCAGGGAAGTTTTGGTCTTTTTCTCCTACTGGACGAAGCAGACAGGGAAGTTTTGGTCTTTTTCTCCTACTGTACGAAGCAGCAGGGAAGTTTTGGTCTTTTTTTCCTACTGGACGAAGCAGCAGGGAAGTTTTGGACTTTTTTTCCTACTGTACGAAGCAACAGGGAAGTTTTGGTCTTTTTCTTCTACTGGACTAAGCAACAGGGAAGTTTTGGACTTTTTTTTCTTCTGGACTAAGCAACAGGGAAGTTTTGGTCTTTTTCTTCTACTGTACAAGCAATAGGGAAATTTTGGTCTTTTTCTCCATCTGTACGAAGCAACAGGGAAGTTTTGGTCTTTTTCTTCAACTGTACGAAGCAACAGGGAATTTTGGTCTTTTTCTCTACTTACGAAGCAACAGGGAAGTTTGGTCTTTTTCACCACTGCAACGACAACAGGGAAGTTTTGGTTTTTTTCTCCTAATTTTTTGTATTCCTTCTTTGTTATTTTGTTCTTTTGTAGTCTTACGTTTACACTTGACAAAGGCCAGTTGGCCGAAAATTTGTATTGCCTGTATTGTCTGGTCGTATTAACCCTTTGACTCCCACACCCTATCAACCAACTGCAAAAACCCAACTCTTTGACTTCCTTACTCTCTCCACTAACTTCCTGCAGGAAGCTGGTGGAGAGGGTGAGGGAGTCAAAGGGTTAAGTTTTTGCTTTGTTAGCATGGTTGGCAATGATCGCCAACGCCATGTGGCAAGGCACTTGATGATGATGATGATGATGATGATGATATGATGATGATGATGATGATGATGATGATGATGATGTGGTGGTGGTGGTGGTGGTGGTGGTGGTGATGATGATGATGATGATGATGATGATGATGATGATGATGATGGTGGTGGTGGTGGTGGTGATGATGATGAAGATGATGAGCATGGTTGACAATGCAAGATGCTGGTGGACAGGATGCGGGAATCAAAGGGTTAAAGGGTGAGGATATTTTCCGGTCTCTAAAGTCAGCATACGTACTTTAGTTCTTCAGTTAACGTCTTTTCACTCTCAGTGACATCAGACGAGTCAACATCAGTGTCAACCTACGTCAGTGTCTAAACCCGCTTTGGGTGTACATGCACGCAGGACGGCAGATGCACATCGGAAATAGCTGGCACAATCGGCCAAGCCAAAACAGCATTCAAGAAGATAACAAGCATTCTTACCAACAAATGCCTATCAATTAACATCAGAAAGAGAGTCCTTGAATGTTATATAGAACCAATACTGTTGTACGGATGCGAGGCGTGGACAGTCAGCAAGCAAAGCCAGAGCAAGATGGAGGCAGCCGAGATGTGGTTTCTTAGAAGAATGTTGAGAGTTCAATGGACAGCAAAGGAAACAAACGAGACAGTCTTGATGGAGGCAGACACAAGTAGATCACTCATGAGGAAGATTAGGAAAAGACAAGCAACATTTATAGGCCATTTTATGAGATAGGGGGATTTGGAGCACCTGGCCACAACGGGAAAGCTGGAGGGAAAGAGAGCACCAGGTAGACCCAGGGAGAGAATGCTGGACAGACTTGCAGAGTGGCTGGGAATGAGGAGGGTGGGGGAGATGCTAGGGGCAACGAGAGATAGAGAAGGATGGAGGTCCATGGTCGTCAACGCCATGCGGCAGGGCACCTGATGATGATGAGATGATGACGATGATGAGCATGGTTGACCATGCAGGATGCTAACGGACAGGGTGCGGGAAGCAAAGGGTTAACGATCCTGTCAGTCATGTCAGTGGCTGACTTACGGAAACATGAAGACACCGCACGCACGCCGAAGATGCAGACTGCAGTAGTTTAGTGGAGTATGGTCAGCTCGCTAGTGGAGTATGGTCAGCTCGCCTAACAACTTGAATTTTTCTTCCGCCTTCAGCTCCAAATGTATGTTTTAAAAAAAATCGACCGAGAGTATGTGTGCTCCACTAACAAGTTTGATTATGTGTATAATGTGCAGTGAGTTCACACCAGTTCAGAGAATAGCTTTATACAAGAATGCTTTACAATTATATTTTTAAAAAATCAATAATTTCTGCATTAAGTGTCTCAGTCCAACACCTTAGATAAATCTGCGCGCGTGCTCACATGCACGCATGCACGAACGCGCGCACTCACATACACTCACTCACTCACTCGCACACACTCACTCACTCACTCACTCACACACACACACACACACACACATACACACACACATACACACACACACATATATATATATACACATACACTCACTCACTCACTCACTCACCACACACACACACACACACACACACACACACACACACACACACACACACACAACACACACACACACAACACACACACACACACCACACATACACATCCCTGCAGTCGATACGAAATTCTCTCGTTTCTTTCAAATTTTTTTACCAAATAAAATACATTTTAAAAAAAATTTAAATCAAGAAAATGGGTTATCAAGGTAGACTATAGTCTGTTTCATAATTCAGGGCCCACAACGTCTGTGTAAAGTCTGTTTCATTATCTGATCACCTCTTCACGTCAGCAGTGATTTGGGGGAGATGCGTTTTATGTGACGAGGGGAGAGCATCGGCCACATCTTTTTAAACTAGTACGTGAGTTGTCTGGGTACTGGCGTGCGTGTCTGTGTGTATGTGTGTGTGTGTGTGTGTGTGTGTGTGCGTGCGTGTGTGCGCGCATGTGCGAACGCACAGAGTCGGGAAGGGAGATTAATATTTAACTGTATGTCTCGGGCGCGCGATGCTGCTGGGTGGGGCTGGTGAGTGTGTGTGTGTGTGTGTGTGTGTGTGTGTGTGTGTGTGTGTGTGTGTGTGTGTGTGTGTTTCTGTGAGTGTTTAATATTCAACTCTGTGTGTGTTGTTTGTGTGTGTGTGTGTGTGTTGGTGAGTGAGTGAGTGAGTGAGTGAGTGATGTGTGCGCGCCGCGCGTGTGTGTGTGTGTGTGTGTGTGTTTCTGTGAGTGTTTAATTACTCTGTTGTGTGTGTGTGTGTGTGTGTGTGTGTGTGTGTGTGTGTGTGTGTGTGTGTTTGTGTGTGTGTGTGTTTTCTGTGAGTGTTTAATATTCAACTCTGTGTGTGTGTGTGTGTGTGTGTGTGTGTGTTGTGTGTGTGTGTGGTGTGTTTGTGTGTGTGTGTTGTCTGTGTGTCTGTCTGTGTGTCTGAGTGTCTGTGTGTGTGTGTGTGCGTGCGCGTGTTTGTGTCTGTCTGAGTGTCTGTGTGTGTGTGTGTGTGGTGTGTGTGTGTGAGTGCGTGTGTGTTGTGGTGCGTGAGTGTGTGTGTGTGTGCATGTTATGTGTGTGTGCTGAGTGGTGCTGGTGTGTATGTGTGTGGTGTGTGTGCGTGTGCATGCTCGCGCGCGCGTGTGAAATATTCAAGTGTGAGTGCAGAAAAAAAAAAAAAACGAAGAGGGAGGGAGGGAGGGAGGGAGGTGGAGCTTTACCCATTATTTATCAATTTCCACATCACCGAAGTACCAGGGCCAGCATTAAAGTCTCTATGCGTCATTCGCGTCTTAAAATGTTGCCCTACTGCCTGCCAACTAGGAGTGTAGGTAGTGTGGTGTGGTGGCTCCTGTAGTGTTTTAACCCTGATCTCACAGAAGAGGCTGAGTGTGTGTGTGTGGGGGGGGGGGGTGGATGGGTGAGAGGCAGAGAGGGATAGGGGGCTGGAAACCAGACTTCATCATCATCAGGTACCCTGCCGTTAATTTTTTGCTTTGCTAGCAAGGTTAACAATGCAGGCGCTGGTGGACAGGATGCGGGAGTCAAAGGGTTAAGACAAAAAAGAAACAGAACAGAAAATCTTCCCTGTGACTCTGAGTGTGAGTGAGTGGTTCAGTGAACGAAGAGAGTGTGCGCTTTGATGTCTTTTACGGCATCAAGATGCTGCATATCATTATGATTATTATCATCATTTCGTTACAGCTGCAGGAAGATAATGGACAGAATATAAAATCCAAAACAAGTGTCACTGCCCGCGTTCAATCAAACAGGAACCAGAAAAAAAAACAAGAAAAGAATCAGAACACGTATTCAATACAACCAGACAAGACAGGCGCAAATTTTCGGCCAACTGCCTTTGTCAAGCGTAAATGTCAGATCACAAACGAACAAACATCAAATACAAAAATTAGGAGAAAAAGACTGAAACTTCCCTCCTGCTTCGTCCAGTGGGAAGAAACCAGGAACATAATATAATACAAGGTCTGACAAAACATATTTCAATACGCAGATGATATCCAAAACAAGGTGCGACTGCCGGCCGCCAGGCAAACAGGAACCAGAAGAACAAGCAAACCAAAGCAAGCGCAATATTCAAGAAAAACAAGGACAAGACAAGCGGCAAAATTTTCGGCAACCGGGGCCGTTTGTCAAGGCGAAACGCCTACGGTCACAAACAGACCACAAACACCATCCAAACAACGGATAATAAAAAGATGGACTAAAAACTTCCCTGCCGCTTCGTCCAGTGGATAAAAAGGGACCAACAGTCTGTAGCTGGGGACAGCAAGTTAGTGGCTGGTGGGGGGTGGGGGGATGGCAGTGGGGGTGGGGAGGCAGGAGAAAGACCGTAGAAGAGGACTGATGGCATTGGGGAAATATGGACTAGCCAGGCAGTACAGCCAAAGAGAATAATACCTACGGAGGTACTAGTCTCTTTGGTACAGTGCAGACCCATTAGTCATATTATTGCAAACGATAATAACACTGTCAGCAAGCAAAGCCAGAGCAAGATCGAGGCAGCCGAGATGTGGTTTCTCAGAAGAATGTTGAGAGTTCCATGGACAGCAAAGAAAACAAACGAGACAGTCTTAATGGAGGCAGACACAAGTAGATCACTCATAAGAAAGATTAGGAAAAGACAAGCAACATTTATAGGCCATTTTATGAGGAAGGGGGATTTGGAGCACCTGGTCACAACGGGAAAGCTGGAGGGAAAGAGAGCACCAGGTAGACCCAGGGAGAGAATGCTGGACGGACTTGCAGAGTGGCTGGGGATGGGGGGGGGGGAGATGCTGGGGGCAACGAGAGATGGAGAAGGATGGAAGTCCATGGTCGCCAACGCCATGCAGCAGGGCATCTGATGATGATGATGATGAATAACACTGTTATGAAGCTTGATTGGTTAGTGCAGAAGCAAACCTCCTACCTCTCCAATTCGTCAAACTGTCCATTTGTAAGAGGAACAATTGTACATCTATACATTATCATAGCCTCCAGTTCATGCAGGGTATGTTCTATGGGGACAATGAAGAGTAAACAACACGGGCCCATATAGTCACTGTTCATTTGTTTTGTGATTGTTGGATGTATACATTATTTCATGTCTGTTCGTCTTGTTTTGTTTTGTTTGTTCTATTTGTTTGTTTATTCAGTTGTTTACAAGTCCATTGATACGTCATGTGTAAGAGGACAATTGTAGATCTATACATTATCACAGCCCCCATTCGTCACTGTCCATGTGTAAGAGAACAATTGTAGATCTATACATTATCATAGCCCCCATTCGTCACTGTCCATGTGTAAGAGAACAATTGTAGATCTATACATTATCACAGCCCCCATTCGTCACTGTCCATGTGTAAGAGAACAATTGTAGATCTATACATTATCATAGCCCCCATTCGTCACTGTCCATTGTAAGAAGACAATTGTAGATCTATACATTATCATAGCCCCCAACAGAGGTAATGAAGGGTTGTTTCCCTTGCGAAAAGGGAGACAAACAACAACGAGGAAACAAAATAGTCATATTGTTATTGTTGTTTTGTTTGCTGTTGCTGTTGTTTTTGTTGTTTTGCTTTGTTTTTCTTTGTTTTGTTTGTTTGTTTTTGTTTAGTTTTCTTTTTTTTTTTCTTTTTTTGTTTGTTGCTGTTTCTTCGTTGTTGTTTGTTGTTGGTTTTTAAACAATTATTGACATACAGAAAACAGTACAGACGATCATATATATATATATACATCCTATCACTATTTCATATCAAATTACCTACTTGCAGACAGTCAAGTGCACCGCATCACTAATTTAGGTCAAACAACCCATTTATAGACAGTCAATAAGAGCATGATATCACTACTTCACGTAAAAGTGCCCATTATTTGGAGAAGGTAAAGCCATGAAACAAAAGAGATAAGTACCGCCATTATCATGCTGGCTTCAAGAAAACAAACGTCTGTCAGCCCACTTCCCTGAACATCAGAGTTACGGGACAACCTTCACCTTTTCTAACACAACGAGAGAGACAGACAGACAGAACAGACAGACTGACTGACAGACAGACAAACAGACTGACTGACAACAAACAAACAGACAGACAGACTGACAGACAGACAGACAGACAGAGACACATAGACAGAGACAAAGCAAGCAGAGACAGAACGACAGAGAGACAGAGACAGGCAGACAGAGACAGACAGACAGAGACAGAGAGAATGGATAGATGACCAGATAAAAATACCGTACGCTATAAGCATATTACAGGTTTTATAAGAACATCATAACATCAACGTTATACGCGTTAGGTATATCACTATTGGTTTTACATTGTCATACGCTGTCGGAATATGACAAGACTTACTAGACAGGCACACATACAGATTGTCATACGATGTGGGAATATTACAAGACTTACTAGAGAGGCACACATATAGATTGTCATACGCTGTCAGAATATTACAAGACTTACTACAGAGGCACACATACAGATTGTCATACGCTGTCAGAATATTACAAGACTTACTACAGAGGCACACATATAGATTGTCATACGCTGTCGGAATATTACAAGACTTACTACAGAGGCACACATACATGTACATGTATATGCTGTTAGAACATAACGTGTCTTTGTCCACAGACATCGGCCAAAACGCCCATAACACAAATAGGCATAGATCAGGGCGAAGCGTCACCACAATGGCTCTCTATTGTCTGATGGCATCCAGTGATCATAGCCAGCTGCATGTGAAGGGTACAGCACGCCCCTACCTCCCCTTCTGTCTGTTTCTTCCTCAACATCTTTATGTTTATTTTCATGACAATATTCTGGCCTCAACCAGGCGAGAGGCCCGACAGATATTTGCGGTGATAGAAAATGTCAGCAATACCCTGAATGACGCGTCCTTTAGGAAAGTGGGTGAGACTTGACTGCATGGTCACTGGGTATAAGCCCGTTTGAAAATGTTATACACGTAATGTTTCATTTCAGATCCAGACTGCATAACAACGCTGTACTCTACGTTTACCTTTTATTTTATTTTATTTTTATTTTATTTTATTTTTTTTTTTTTTAAGGATCATTGCACTCAGGGAGATTACCTTTGCGCTCACCTTCCCCACTACCTTTGTGCTCACCTTCCCCCCACTACTTGTGCTCACCTTCCCCCACTACTTTGTGCTCACCTTCCCCCCACTACCTTTGTGCTCACCTTCCCCCCACTACCTTTGTGCCACCTCCCACTCTGGCTCACCTTCCCCCCCCACTACCTTTGTGCTCACCTTCCCCCCCCACTACCTTTGTGCTCACCTTCCCCCCCACTACCTTTGTGCTCACCTTCCCCCCACTACCTTTGTGCTCACCTTCCCCCCCCACTACCTTTGTGCTCACCTTCCCCCCCACTACCTTTGTGCTCACCTTCCCCCCCCACTACCTTTGTGCTCACCTTCCCCCCCACTACCTTTGTGCTCACCTTCCCCCCCCCCCACTACCTTTGTGCTCACCTTCCCCCCCACTACCTTTGTGCTCACCTTCCCCCACTACCTTTGTGCTCACCTTCCCCCCCCCACTACCTTTGTGCTCACCTTCCCCCCCCCACTACCTTTGTGCTCACCTTCCCCCCCACTACCTTTGTGCTCACCTTCCCCCACTACCTTTGTGCTCACCTTCCCCCCCACTACCTTTGTGCTCACCTTCCCCCCCCACTACCTTTGTGCTCACCTTCCCCCACTACCTTTGTGCTCACCTTCCCCCCACTACCTTTGTGCTCACCTTCCCCCCCACTACCTTTGTGCTCACCTTCCCCCCCCACTACCTTTGTGCTCACCTTCCCCCACTACCTTTGTGCTCACCTTCCCCCCCCACTACCTTTGTGCTCACCTCCCCCCACTACCTTTGTGCTCACCTTCCCCCCCCCACTACCTTTGTGCTCACCTTCCCCCACTACCTTTGTGCTCACCTTCCCCCAACTACCTTTGTGCTCACCTTCCCCCCACTACCTTTGTGCTCACCTTCCCCCCACTACCTTTGTGCTCACCTTCCCCCACTACCTTTGTGCTCACCTTCCCCCCACTACCTTTGTGCTCACCTTCCCCCCACCCTTCCCCCATTTTCTATGCCACCTTAATGGTCTCAGAAGCTGGAACAATGCGATGATGATGTTGACGATGAGGATGATATCCAAAACAAGTGTGACTGCCCGCATTCAAACAAACAGGAACCAATAAAAAATGCGAAAAAAGAATAAGAACGCGTATTTAATACAACAAGACAAAACAGGCGCACATTTTCGGCCAACTGGCCTTTGTCAAGCGTAAGATCACAAACAAACAAACACCAGATACAAAAATTAGGAGAAAAAGACTGAAAACTTCCCTGCTGCTCGGTCCAGTGTGAGAAAAGGACTAAACTGACTAAAATGACATCATAATGTGTTTTTTGAGTAAATATGATGTCAGAGCGGAAGTGAGATGAATTCTGCAATTTGAAAAGTGGTCATGCCATATTAATCATGATAATCATGATGCTGTGGAGTTCCATCTAGGATTGAGACTGCGTGACAGGGCTGTACTCTACGCTTACTATCATAATATATCCTGGTGTCAACCAGACCCGAGACATACAAACACCTGCGGTGCTGGTCAGAAGATTTGAGTAACACCCTCAATGATGTATCCATGAAGTGGATGAGACTCGACTGTGTGGTTCCAGTCTTCCCAATGAGCCCATAGCACACCCAACTCTGAGTAGGAGACGTTAGAGCCGAAAAATCCCACAATGATTTTTGAAGGGACTGATGGGGATTCGAACCCACAACCTTCCAATCGGTAGTCCGTTGCCTTAACACCACGGCGACTGGTTCTACGTTTATTTTCATAATACAGGGGGGTGCAAAAGTAGGTATACAGATATGAAAAAGGAAAACACGCACAATACTCATTGCATTTATTATACAAACAAATGAATATTGCATATACATGTAA
Source organism: Monoplex corrugatus (assembly GCA_030674185.1). NCBI lineage: Eukaryota > Metazoa > Mollusca > Gastropoda > Littorinimorpha > Ranellidae > Monoplex > Monoplex corrugatus. The sequence continues at coordinate 71,693,302 of JAPXFY010000018.1, forward strand.
TAACAAGCACAGCCTTAATCCCTCAGATACTCAAACTGCTTGACGTCGGTATTCACACACTCCTCTAATCGAGAGCGGAATTAAGCATTATAATAATGATGTGATACTTACTGTATACCTACTTTTGCACCCCCCTGTATATCCTACATAATGCAGTGATAGGAAAATTGGGCAACACCGTGTAACACTTGAGTTGTTTACCTGCAATTGTTTTCTTTGCTACTATGTCATTATACCGCAAAGACAGACTGACGGGGCGTGATAGTCAAGTGAACAAGACGTCGGGTTTCTAATGGGAACATCTGGGGTTCGATCCTTCCTGGGTACCTCTCACCTGGTAGGTAAAGGATGAAAAAATGTTCCGACCTTCGAGGTCAATGAGTTGAGACCAGTCAGTGCCTGCACCTCCTCCATCTGTAAATACACGTAGAACATTGAACATGAAGTGCAAACAAAACCAAAAAAATTAGAGAAGTGACTTTCACTGAATAAACTGGAGACTGAAAAAGAGAGTGACTTTCACTAACTAAACTCATTCATCAATCATACATATCATCTTCAGGCCCTGCCGCATGGCGTTGGCGACCATGGACTTCAAAACCATCTCTATCTCTCGTTGCCCCAGCATCTCCCCACTCTCATCATCCCAGCACTCTGCAAGTCCGTCCAGCATTCTCTCCTGGGTCTACTGATGCTCTCTTTCCCCTCCAGCTTTCCCGTTGGACCAGTGTTCCAAATCCCTTCCTCATAAAATGGCCTATAAATGTTGTAAACTGGAGATTGAAAAAGCGAGTGACTTTCACTAACTAAACTGGAGACTGAAAAAAGAGACTGACTTTCGCTGATTAAACTGGAGACTGAAAAAGAGAGAGAGTTTTCGCTCACTAAACTGCAGACTGAAAGAGAGAGGAGAGAGAGAGTTTTGCTGACTAAACTGTAACATGCAGGAATGCTCAAGAGAGCTTGCCGACCCCTGAACAGCTCTACTTCTAAAGGCACTCCACCCATATCTGTCAGTAACGTTATGAAGATGCCTAGTCCACAGACAGCAATGTCTGGAATGGAGGGGAGATAGAGACGTCGATTCTGTTTATCATGCACTAATCTGGCACCACCAGCATGACTGGCACCTGTGATGTGATGTGTTTACGACTAGGCGTGAATGTTGTCGCTCAAGCTCCATTGCTGTTTCACCTGTGGATGTGGCCATAACTTCATGATAATCCTTGTATTCCTGAACTAGAGGAAGGGTGAGAGACAGCGCGCGCGCGCGCACACACACACACACACACACACACACATAACACAGAGAGAGAGAGAGACAGACAGACAGACAGACAGAGAGTGTGTGTGTATGTATGTGGGAGGGGGATGAATGAGTGAATGAGTGTGTGTGTGGTTGTGTGTGTGTGTGTGTGTGTGTGTGTGTGTGTGTGTGTGTGAGTGTGTGTGAGAGTGTGAGAGACTCCTTGTGTGTGTGTGTGTGTGTGTGTGTGTGTGTGTGTGTGTGTGTGTGTGTGTGTGTGTGTGTGTGTGTGTGTGTGTGTGTGAATGAGAGACTACATGTATGTGTGTTGTGTGTGTGTGTGTGTCGTGTGTGTGAGTGTGAGTGTGTGTGTGTGTGTGTGCGTGCGCGCGTGTGTGTGTGTTGGTGCATAAGTGTGTATGTGCGCGTGTGTGTTGGTGTGTGTATGTGTGTGAGTATGTGTGTGTGAGTATGTGTGTGTGAGTGTGTGAGTGTGTGTGTGTGTGTGTAAGTGTGTGTGTGTGTGTGCCTGTATGTCTGTGTGTATTTGTCTGTGTTAGTATGTTTTGGCGTGTGTGTGTGTTTGTGTGTGTTTGCGTGAGTGAGTGTTTGCGTGAGTGTGTGTATGTTTTAGTGTGTGTGTGTGTGTGTGTGTGTGTGTGTGTGTGTGTGTGTGTGTGTGTGTGTGTGTGTGTGTGTTGTGTGTGTGTGTGTGTTTGTGTGTGTGTATGTGTGTGTGTTAGTCGTAGTACAGTGGTAGTGGAATTAAACTTACGACCTT
>JAPXFY010000018.1:71700328-71702828 GCA_030674185.1 Monoplex corrugatus
GACTTATCCGTTAGTCACTTCTCAAGAGTCCACCACGCCTTTGGGAAAGAAACGGCAGAGAAAACCGTGCCATCATTTGGGTTGTTTGTTTTATTGTGTGTTTTGTGTGTTTGTTTGTTTGTTTGTGTGTTTGTTTGTATGTTTGTTTGGGGGTTTTTTGCTCGTTTGTTTGTTTGTTTGTGGTCAGGTTGTTTGTATGTTTGTTTGCTCGTTTGTTTGTTTGTTTGTTTGTTTGTTTGTTTGTTTGTTTGTTTGTTTTTGCTCGTTGTTTTGTTTGTTTGTTTGGTTTGTGGTCAGGTTGTTTGTATGTTTGTTGCTCGTTTGTTTGTTTGTTTGTTTGTTTGTTTGTTTGTTTGTTTGTTTGCTCGTTTTGTTTGTTTTGTTTGTTTGTTTGTGGTCAGGTTGTTTGTATGTTTGTTTGCTCGTTTGTTTGTTTGTTTGTTTGTTTGTTTGTTTGTTTGTTTGTTTGTTTGTTTGCTCGTTCGTTTGTTTGTTTGTTTGTTTGTGGTCAGGTCTCACATTCCGTCTCCGATGATTACAAAAGGAGTAAGACTGGCTGGTCTTTATTCCAAGAATGGTAGATCTAGAGTTTTGAAGTTGGTTCAAGGGGGTGGGGGGAGGGTCGTCACACTCAGACAACCCCATATATGCACTCCATCCAAATCTGCCAGCAAAATCATCTGGCAGACTCCTTGAGTCTGCGCAAAAACTATCTCTTGAGATGTAGAGAGGGGGGAAAGAAGAGATATGAAACACTGAGCTGACACCACAGTGACGGCAACGTTAAGATTGGTAGTACACAGGTCAATTTTAACCCTTTGACTCCCACACCTATCCACCAACTGCAAAAACTTAACCCTTTGGCTCCCTCACCCTATCCGCCAGCTTCCTTGCAGGAAGCTGGTGGATAGGGCAAGGGAGCCAAAAGGTTATGGTTTTGCTTTGCTTGCATGGTTGACGAAGCAGGATACTGCTGGTGGACAGGATGCGGGAGTCAAAGGGTTAATGTTGCAGGCTGAGATTGAACTCAAGATATTATATCTTCAGTTCACTGCTCTATCAAAAGAACCAGCCAAGCCAGCGCAAGCACCACGTACTGCCCGAGGGTTGAATCCACAACTCCAGCGTAATGGACTCCAGCGCACTCTAACAACTGAGTTGTTAACCCTTTGACTCCCGCACCCTATCCACCAACTGCAAAAACTTACCCATTTGACTCCCCGCACCCTATCCACCAACTGCAAAAACTTAACCCTTTGACTCCCGCACCCTATCCACCAACTGCAAAAACTTAACCCTTTGACTCCCTCACCCTATCCACCAGCTTCCTGCAGGAAGGGTTAGTGAGCCAAGGGTTCGGTTTTTGCTTTGTTAGCGTGGATGACGATGCAGGATGCTGATGGACAGAGAGGCGGGAATCAAAGGGTTAAGTTGTTAGTAGTTTATATTCATGAACATTGGACAGCACAGAAAACATAAGAGACAGTCTTGCTGGAGGCAGACACAAGAAAATCACTGATAAAGACAACGCACACATGCACGCATACACACACACACACACACACACACACACACACACACACACACACACACACACACAAACACACACACACACACACACACACACACACAAACACACACACACACATACAAACACACACATACAAACAAACAAACACACACAAACACACACACACAAACACACACACACGCACGCACGCACGCACACACACACATTCACACGCACACACACATATGCACACACACACACATACACACACACACATACATACACACACACACACACACACACACACACACACACACACACACACACACACACGCCCTCTTTATCTTGTCTATTTTTTTTTTTTCGTCTAAAAGCACATATGTGAACAGACGTTAAAAGAAATAACGAACGAACACACACACACAAACACACACACACACACACACACACACAAAACACACACACACACACATACACACACACACACACACACACACACACACACACACACACACACACACACACACACACACACACACACACACACACAAACGTACTGGCACCAAGTGGTGACTAATGGAACGGGGGGATAAAAACAAAAAACACCACTTACCCCAGTACCACTGGTAGCGAAACCAGCACACACGTGTTCCATGGCAGCGGCGACAGAACTCGGGCAAAAAAAAGACCAACAAACAAAAAAAACGTGTACGGCCTACTTGTTCAAGTCAACAACAGCCAGTGGGGCAGATAGATACTAATGAAAAAACACAACTAGCAGCAAAACAACACAGAGAAGGAGGGAAAGAAAGGAGGACCTTTGCCCCTCTAAATTAACACCAGCTCTTTCTTTCACTCTCCCTTTTTCTCAAATTCCCATATACAACCGCACAAACAGCATGGGTGTTCTTTTACGCCAGGAAATATTGGTTTCAGGCAGCCCGCGTGAAAACTTGTGGTTCACACCAGCTGGAGGGCTTGGAGAAAAAA
>JAPXFY010000018.1:71707828-71712828 GCA_030674185.1 Monoplex corrugatus
CAGTAACTGACAGGACATATGCAGTAACTGACAGGACATATACAGTAACTGACAGGACATATACAGTTACTGACAGGACATATACAGTAACTGACAGGACATTTGTAGTAACTGACAGGACATGTGTAGTAACTGACAGGACATATGCAATAACTGACAGGACATGTGTAGTAACTGACAGGACATGTGTAGTAACAGACAGGACATGTGTAGTAACTGACAGGACAGGTGCAATAACTGACAGGACATATGACAGGACATGTGCAGTAACTGACAGGACATATGACAGGACATGTGTAGTAACTGACAGGACATGTGCAATAACTGACAGGACATATGACAGGACATGTGTAGTAAATGACAGGACATGTGCAATAACTGACAGGACATATGACAGGACATGTGTAGTAACTGACAGGACATGTGCAATAACTGACAGGACATATGACAGGACATGTGTAGTAACTGACAGGACATGTGCAATAACTGACAGGACATATGCAGTAACTGAGAGGACATATGCAGTAACTGACAGGACATATGACAGGACATGTGTAATAACTGACAGGACATATGACAGGACATGTGTAGTAACTGACAGGACATATGACAGGACATGTGTAGTAACTGACAGGACATATGACAGGACATGTGTAATAACTGACAGGACATATGACAGGACATGTGTAGTAACTGACAGGACATATGACAGGACATGTGTAGTAACTGACAGGACATGTGCAATAACTGACAGGACATATGACAGGACATGTGTAGTAACTGACAGGACATGTGCAATAACTGACAGGACATATGACAGGACATGTTAGTAACTGACAGGACATGTGCAATAACTGACAGGACATATGACAGGACATGTGTAATAACTGACAGGACATATGACAGGACATGTGTAATAACTGACAGAGATATGACAGGACATGTGTAATAACTGATAGACATATGACAGGACATGTGCAATAACTGACAGGACATATGACAGGACATGTCCAATAACTGACAGGACATATGATAGGACATGTGTAATAACTGACAGGACATATGACAGGACATGTGTAATAACTGACAGGACATATGACAGGACATGTGCAATAACTGACAGGACATATGCAGTAACTGACAGGACATGTGCAATAACTGACAGGACATATACAGGACATATGCATAACTGACAGGACATATGACAGGACATGTATAGTAACTGACAGGACATGTGCAATAACTGACAGGACATATGCAGTAACTGACAGGACATATGCAGTAACTGACAGGACATATGCAGTAACTGACAGGACATGTCCAATAACTGACAGGACATATACAGTAACTGACAGGACATATGTAGTAACTGACAGGACATGTGTAGTAACTGACAGGACATATACAATAACTGACAGGACATGTGTAGTAACTGACAGGACATATACAGTAACTGACAGGACATATACAGTAACTGACAGAACATGTGCAATAACTGACAGGACATATACAGTATAGGACATATCAGTAACGAAGGACATTCATAACTGACAGAATTCAGTAACTGACAGGACATATACAGTAACTGACAGGACTGCAGTAATACAGGCATATACAGTAACTACAGGCATATCAGTAACTGACAGGACATATACAGTAACTACAGGGCATATACAGTAACTGACAGGACATATACAGTTAAATATACTAAAACAGGACATATACAGTATAAGACTATTAACTGACAGGACATATACATAACTGACAGGACATATACAGTAACTGACAGGACATATACAGTAACTAATAGGACATATACAGTAACTGACAGGACATATACAGTAACTGACAGACAGGGTATATACAGTAACTGACAGGACATATACAGTAACTAACAGGGCATATACGGTAACTGACAGGACATATACAGTTACTGACAGGACTATGCAGTAACGACAGACTATGCAGTAACTGACAGGACATATAGTACTACAGAAGTTAGTAACTGACAGGACATATACAGTAACTGACAGGACATTGCAATAACTGCAGACAGTGAGTAACTGACAGGCAATACAACTCGACATACAGTAACTGACAGGACATATACAGTAACTGACAGGACATCATAATGCAGATTCAGTAACTGACAGGACATGTGCAATAACTGACAGGACATATACAGTAACTGACAGGACATATACAGTAACTGACGACATATGCATAACTGACAGGACATCATAATGACAGACATTAAACTGACAGGACATGTGCAATAACTGACAGGACATATACAGTAACTGACAGACTGTGTAAGACGATATGCAGTAACTGACAGGACAATGCAGTAACTGACAGGACATATGCAGTAACTGACAGGACATATGCAGTAACTGACAGGACATATGTAATAACTGACAGGACAAATACAGTAACTGACAGGACATATGTAGTAACTGACAGGACATATACAGTAACTGACAGGACATATGTAGTAACTGACAGGACATATGCAGTAACTGACAGGACATATACAGTAACTAACAGGGCATATACAGTAACTGACAGGACATATACAGTAACTGACAGGGACATATACAGTAACTGACAGGAATATACAGTAACTGACGGGCATATACAGTAACTGACAGGGCATATGCAGTAACTGACAGGACATATGCAGTAACTGACAGGACATATACAGTAACTGACAGGACATATGCAGTAACTGACAGGACATATGCAGTAACTGACAGGACATATGCAGTAACTGACAGGACATATACAGTAACTGACAGGTCATATGCAGTAACTGACAGGACATATGCAGTAACTGACAGGACATATACAGTAACTGACAGGACATATACAGTAACTGACAGGACATATCAGTAACTGACAGGACATATGCAGTAACTGACAGGACATATGCAGTAACTGACAGGAAAATATCAGTAACTGACAGGACATACACAGTAACTGACAGGACATATGCAGTAACTGACAGGATATACGCAGTAACTGACAGGACATATGCAGTAACTGACAGGACATATACATAACTGACAGGACATATGCAGTAACTGACAGGACATATACAGTAACTGACAGGACATATACAGTAACTGACAGGACATATACAGTAACTGACAGGACATGTGCAATAACTGACAGGACATATGCAGTAACAGACAGGACATGTGCAATAACTGACAGAACATATACAGTAATTGACAGGACATATACAGTAACTGACAGGACATATACAGTAACTGACAGGACATATACAGTACTGACAGGACATATGCAGTAACTGACAGGACATGTGCAATAATGACAGGACATATACAGTAACTGACAGGACATGTGCAATAACTGACAGGACATATACATTAACTGACAGGACATGTGCAATAACTGACAGGACATATGCAGTAACTGACAGGACATATGCAGTAACTGACAGGACATATGCAGTAACTGACAGGACATATACAGTAACTGACAGGACATATGCAGTAACTGACAGGACATATGTAGTAACTGACAGGACATATACAGTAACTGACAGGACATATGTAGTAACTGACAGGACATATACAGTAACTGACAGGACATATGTAGTAACTGACAGGACATATGCAGTAACTGACAGGACATATACAGTAACTGACAGGGCATATACGTAACTGACAGGACATATACAGTAACTGACAGGGCATATACAGTAACTGACAGGGCATATGCAGTAACTGACAGGACGTATGCAGTAACTGACAGGACATATGTAGTAACTGACAGGACATATGCAGTAACTGACAGGACATATACAGTAACTGACAGGACATATGCAGTAACTGACAAGACATATACAGTAACTGACAGGACATATACAGGAACTGACAGGACATATGCAGTAACTGACAGGACATATACAGTAACTGACAGGACATATGCAGTAACTGACATGTCATATGCAGTAACTGACAGGACATCTGCAGTAACTGACAGGACATACGCAGTAACTGACAGGACATATACAGTAACTGACAGGACATATCAGCTGACAGGACATATGCAGATAACTGACAGGACATATGCAGTAACTGACAGGACATACGCAGTAACTGACAGGACATACGCAGTAACTGACAGGACATATGCAGTAACTGACAGGACATATACAGTAACTGACAGGACATATGCAGTAACTGACAGGACAAGACAATTGTTGCTATTCCTTTTTTCAGGAGCTTTGATATATCCATCAACCACTCATCACCACCACCCAACTATTGTAGCGAACGTTTGCTTTTTGTTTCAACAGTCGACAAGCATTCTTACCAACAAATGCCTATCAATTAACATCAGAAAGAGAGTCCTTGAATGTTATATAGAACCATATACTGTTGAGAGTTCCATGGACAGCAAAGAAAACAAACGAGACAGTCTTGATGGAGGCAGACACAAGTAGATCACTCATAAGGAAGATTAGCAAAAGACAAGCAACATTTATAGGCCATTTTATGAGGAAGGGGGATTTGGAGCCCTGGTCACAACGGGGAAGCTGGAGGGAAAGAGAGCACCAGGTAGACCCAGGGAGAGAATGCTGGACGGACTTGCAGAGTGGCTGGGGATGAGATGGGTGGGGGAGATGCTAGGGGAACGAGAGATAGAGATGGTTGGAAGTCCATGGTCGCCAACGCCATGCGGCAGGGCACCTGATGATGATGATGATGAGTCGACATTCATCTTGCCTGACCATGGTCAAGTTTTCTAAGACAAAGATGGGGGGGGGGGTATCAAGCAAGAATGTCAGAGGAACGCAGGACAGTTTGCAAGGTTGAAAAACAGGGAGCTTGCAGCAAAGGAAGTGTCGTGAAGAGTGGACCAAAGAAAGAATAAAGGAGGAGCAAATAAAAACACATTTTAAACAAGAAGCTCGTGCTAAATCAAAAGTTACATGCCCAGTTGACATCAGGCGAATGACAGGTTATTAT
>JAPXFY010000018.1:71715328-71717828 GCA_030674185.1 Monoplex corrugatus
ACCATACAGGATGTCTTTTGGGATGCGACCATCTTCCATGCGGCGAACGTGGCCCAACCAGCGCAGCCGTATGACCGCCCACAGCTGAGATACAAAGACGTTTGCAAACGTGACATGAAGGCGCTTGAGATCAACACAAGCAGTACAGGTGAATGAACCAGCAAGGCAGAAAATGATAGGGGGAAAATGACAAAGCGAAGGACAAGGCAGAAACAGCAGAGAGTGGAAAGAAAAGAGGACATTTCTAGCACAGAATTTCCAGAAGGTGGGGGGGGGGGGGGATACTACTTATACTGAAAGAGACCCCGGTTGTTTTATAACGCCACCAACCACAACGGGCCATAATAGTGCTGTTGTCATGCCGTTAACCCTTTGACTTCTGCGCCCTGTCCACCAAATCCTGTATTATCAGCCATACTTGCAGGAAGCTGGTGGATAAGGTGAGGGAATCAAAGGGTTAAGTTTTTGCAGGTTGGTGGATAGGGTGCGGGAGTCGCAGGGTTAACCAAGACCCCATATCAAAATCTATTACCACTTTAAGCATTTTATCAGTCAATATTTCACACGTTAGCCTACAACGTGTACAGATCCAGTCAGAAGATTCATTGTTGATATCATATCAAGAAATTTCGAAATGGCGACGTAATGTCAGAAAGAGAGTCCTTGAATGTTATATAGAACCAATACTGTTGTACGGATGCGAGGCGTGGACAGTCAGCAAGCAAAGCCAGAGCAAGATTGAGGCAGCCGAGATGTGGTTTCTCAGAAGAATGTTGAGAGTTCCATGGACAGCAAAGAAAACAAACAAGACAGTCTCGATAGAGGCAGACACAAGTAGATCACTCATAAGGAAGATTAGGAAAAGACAGGCAACATTTATAGGCCATTTTATGAGGAAGGGGGATTTGGAGCACCTGGTCACAACGGAAAAGCTGGAGGGAAAGAGAGCACCAGGTAGACCCAGGGAGAGAATGCTGGACAACTTGCAGAGTGGCTAGGGATGAGGAGATGCTAGGGGCAACGAGAAATAGAGATGGTTGGAAGTCCATGGTCGCCAACGCCATGCGGCAGGGCACCTGATGATGATGATGATGATAGGGAAAAAAAGCATTGCTTATTAACAAGCGGCATCTATGAAAAGCCCACTTCAGGCGGCAATTTGGGTCTGTTCTACCTCCTCTCGTTTGGGAGTAATGCACCGGCTGTTGGGGGGGGGGGGGTGAGGGGCGGTAGATCCCATCGGGAGGGACGTTTTACCTTTGATTGATTAATTGATTTGGTTCAATGTTTACGTCGGCATCAATCTCAGGTGATATGGCCGGCGGGAATAACCATATCAGGGAAGTTGGGGAAGGGGGACTTTTCTAATCCTATACTGACACCACCAGAACACTAAGACTGTTAAGATGGGACAGTAAGAAGGCCAGTTTTAATGTAGCGCACCCCGGGATTCGACCCGACAACCATTAGCATATGATTCCGACACTCGATCAGCTGAGCTATTGATTTGATTTGATTTGATTTGATTTGGTTCCGTTTTTAAGTCGACGACCACTTCATGTGATACGGCCAACGGGGATAACCATCCAAGGGAAACTGGGGACGGGGGACTTATCTAATCCTATACCCACTCCACCAGAACAACAATAATGTTAAGACGAGACAGTGAGAAGGCCAGTTCTAATGTAGCGCACCCCGGGATTCGAACCCACAACCATTGGCATGTGAATGCGATGCTCGACCAGCTGGGCTTTTGAGACCCGCGCTTTACCTTTTATGCATTATTTTCCCTTGTGGTTTTTCTCTCTCTCTCTGTGTGTGTGTGTGTGTTGTGTGTGTGTGTGTGTGTGTGTGTGTGTGTGTGTGTGTGTGTGTGTGTGTGTGTGTGTGTGTGTGTGTGTGTGTGTGTGTCTGTTGTGTGTGTGTGTGTGTTGTGTGTGTTTGTGTTTTTTGTGTGTGTGTGTCTGTGTGTGTGTGTTTGTGTGTGTGTGTTGTGTGTGTTTGTGTGTGTGTGTGTGTGTTGTGTGTGTGTGTGTGTGTGTGTGTGTGTGTATGTGTGTGTGTGTATGTGTTGTGTGTGTGTGTGTATGTGTGTGTGTGTATGTGTGTGTGTGTGTGTGTGTGTATGTGTGTGTGTGTGTGTGTTGTGTGTGTGTGTGTTTGTGTGTGTGTGTGTTTTTGTGTGTGTGTGTGTGTGTGTTTGTGTGTGTGTGTGTGTGTGTTGTGTGTGTGTGTGTGTGTGTGTGTGTGTGTGTGTGTTGTGTGTGTGTGTGTGTTTGTGTGTGTGGTGTTTTGTGGTGTGTGTGTGTAATGTGTGTGTGGTGTGTGCGTGGTGTGGGTGTGGGTGTGGTGTTCTTTCCCTTTTGTCTCCACGCTGGTGGGGTATTTAGCTCGGTCTGGTTTACTGACAAAGCAATTCTTGCGTCAGTTACAGCCATAAGTAAGCTGTGTCGACATACGTTGACTCAGAACAGACACAAATAAACTTCACAACGCGGTC
>JAPXFY010000018.1:71722828-71730328 GCA_030674185.1 Monoplex corrugatus
GGCAGATTGGTGTTTTCCATATACAGGTAGATTGATGAGTTCTTTCCGTATACAGGCAAATTAGTGAGTTTTCCATATACAGGCAGATTGGTGAGTTCTTCGTGTGTGTGTGTTGTATGTGTTTGTGTGTGTGTGTGTGTGTTTGTGTGTGTGTGTGTGTGGTGTGTTGTGTGTGTGTGTGTTGTGTGTGTTGTGTGTGGTGTGTGTTGTGGTGTGTGTGTGTGTGTGTGTGTGTCTATCTGATGTACATGGTGTGCGTTCTGCCTCTGTGTGCATTCTAACATACGATGTGTTCATGTCTGTTCAACACCAAAAGGTTTTGTCACTGAAAGGAGAATGAACACACTCTACTCTCTCTCTCTCTTTGTCTCTCCCACACACACACACATCAACGAATCAAGAAGACAATTCAATTTTGAACACATTTTATGGCGAAACGTGGACAAAAGAGTAGGCCTCTGGCAGTCAACACTTGTTATATCTATCTCATGACAGTAAAACCTCAGAAACATCCATCACCATCGATAAGGAAACAAAAATTGTTACCAACAAATCTTGACTAGACGTTGTCGGAACTCATAAAAATTCACCACAAACAAGTTCAATACCCACGCTAATAAGTAAATATCCTTAACCTCTCTCTATAACCTTAAAACATCCATCAATAATCAGTCAGACAAAATCAATATTGGTGTTGATGTTAATACAGAGTCAGCATCAAATAGTGTGTTTACTTTACAATTCAGATAACAGAGGAGCATTGCAAGAACATGGTTCATGTTCACACTGCTTATTGCCCAGCCAGCTAATACAACCATATCCGGGCATGCAAGTACATAAAAGTTAATCCAGGTGTTTGTGTGAATCTTTGCACTCTCTCCACCTATCCACCAGTTTCTGAAGCTGGTGGACAGGGCACAGTAGTTAAAAGCTTAACCCTTTGACTCCCGCACCCTATCTACCAACTGCAAAAGCTTAACCCTCTGACATCCTCATCCTGTTCATCACCTTCCTGCAGGAAACTGGTGGATAGGGTGAGAGAGCCATAGGGATAAGGTTTTGCTATGCTAGCGTGGTTGACAGTGTATGATGCTGGTGGACAGGGTGCGGGAGTCAAAGGGTTTAATACAGACCTGTTGGTCTTAAATTTGCAGTTTGTGTACTCTAGACTCAAAAAAAATAGTGTGAGCTCCTCCTCAAACTGTTTACCAAAGAGACATGTCCCAGGCTGAAATAAAATCCCACTGCTTTCAAATACGCACATTACTCTCAATTTCGATGTAATTTGACATGACAACAAGTCTGCAATGGCATTGTAAAACAAAAAGTGTCAGAAATGAACAGATCCACGTCAGATTTCTATGTATGCATTGACTGCATCAAGCCATGACCAGTCTCCACTTCTCTGTTCCACTTTCTATACATCAGGGCTTAAAACAGCAGGAAAAAAACACTGAAACTAGGGGGGGGTCCGGGGCATGCTCCCCTGGGAATTTTTTTTAAAAACCAAGTGTAAATCTATGCCATTTCGCACTTTCTGGATATAATTTCAAGATATTTAGTGCATAAAAATTGCTGTAAACACACAATTATTACAGGAAGATATATTTGGGAAAAGGGGAGAAGGGTTAAAAACATAATAATAAAATGAACACACACCCTTTAACTTAAGTGTTTTACAGGTGTTCACCAACTGTAGTCTTTGGATGAAATCTCACTTCTTGGGTTGCTCAATAAGTTTCACTTTTCAGGTTTAAATGATCACACAATATCAAGTTTGAAGTTGGAGCACACAAAGTTAGTAATTGCATCATTTTGCTTTTTCCAAGAAGTCCGACCGGAAACTTCTTCCAAGAAAAATCAGGGGCCATAATTTGCGCGCTGTTGTTATGAACGCTTGCAAGCCGATCACGGATGCCTTGCTCCTTTCGGTTTTTTTTTTTTTTTGGTTGTTGTTGTTGTTGTTGATTTTGACAAACCGAAATCGCGGAATTCCGCCCAGACACAGAACATTTTAAGCCCTAATACATTTGTCACAAATGTCAACAAATCAAACTAGTGTACCATTCAGCAATGTCACACATCTTTGTACTAACTTTGAGACCAAACCCATTATGCAAATGTTTATTTTTTTCAATTAATGCCCAAAATGCTAGAGAACCGTAACCCAAGTTAGGCACTCCTGCTTCACTTTATGAAGTCAACTAAATATCATCAGCCAAAGATGTTGTAGAGAATAGCTTTGACAGCACAGCAGGCACAGACAGAAGTTGAAAAAGTTACAGGTTAAATATTTTTTCATCATGCTTATTGCAGACAAAACATTTCTGCTCATTGTCTTTCCTCGATTCCCAAAACTTCATGGGATCTGGAAACACAGCATCTTCACGTCAATAAGACAAAGCCTCTTGACTAGCCAAAAACAGTGAGGAATCTTTTCATTTTGGATGGAGACCAAGGCTTTTCTTTTTCAATCGCACTAAGTTGTACGTATGTATATACTAGCGCCAAATACAGTGTTAAAAAAAAAGAGCAAAAATGGTACAGGTTAACTGATCTGTTAACAGCATCAGTAATGTCGAGCAGACTTACAATTTGTTGATACAATATTTGAGGGAAAATCTGGATGCTAATCTCATCCCCCACCACTCTCCCCCTATCCAGACTTACACACACAATCTTTATCTGTTCAAAGCAGCTTTGAAAGAATTTCTTGGAGTAACATTGAATGCTTCAAACTAAAGGAAGACAAGCTTCTCTGGCCTCCTTCCAGGTATGACCAGTCAACATTTTTGAAAGTTTTATGATATTCTGCAAAAACAAACAAAAATAAAAACTTAAGTAACCAAACAAACACGCAATGAATTAAATGAGGAAAAAACAACACAAGCAAAAGGCAGAAGAAATTAAAAATCAAGAAAATGAAAACAACACAAAATAAAAAAGCAAATAGCTAAACCATTCTAACATTAGTCCTCTTTCTAATACTAAAATGTGACCCACCAGCACGAAATCAGTCTTACCTAGCATTTGAGACATACCTACATATCTCTGGAAACTGTACATTCTGCTGATTATTTTGGTACTTGAATAAAGCTTGTACTCAAAAAAATGTAGAAGTTATCTATGTTTAAAGTCATTAAGTTGTATGACGGCCATTTTGAGAAAACGGCCTCTAAAGTTTTTATGTACTCTCCTACACATTTTCCTTACATTTCTTTATTTGGTGGCTTTGACCCAGTTTGTTTCTGATTTTACTGTCATATCTGAAGGGTGCACCAAAGAGCTTTCCATCAGTATATTACATGTGCGGGTACTGTACAGTTACAGTTCATTATAAGAGACAAAATGGTACTTTTGGTAGGAATTGCGTTTTTCTGCTGCGATCAGTGCATTCAAATACCATTTTACATTGATTTATAATATTTTTGCATGAAAAAACATTTCTGCGGGGGATAGATTATATAGTCTACAGAAATCAATTTTGAGAAAAAGTCAAAACACCCTAGATAGACCCTCAGTCACCTTTTCAGCTCCTAGTGCTGTTCGACTGGCTGCGAGTTAAGACTGATTTCGTGGTGGGAGGTCACAAAATGATTACAGAAAATTCATATTTTGTACTTCTCCAGGTCACTGTGATCTGAAGACGTTTCTGTTGAAGAAAACTTCAGTGCACCAAGGGTTATTAATAGCAGACTGTTACAACAGCAACAACAGATTTTGAATACTGTCAGAAGTTCCCGAGAAAAAGCTGTCCACACGCATTCTTCAAAAAGTGCTGATTTTAGGATTTTCTTCTTTGATCCATGTGACCATGACCTTGGAGGATTACTTTCCAAATTTATGCTTTAACGACTCTTCTACAGTCACCAGCTTGGACTATAATTTGATAAAATTACATCCACAGAAAGTCATTATTCACCCATTCGATTGCCGTCCAGGGTGGATCAGAGAACCGAATAAAGCATCGGTTTCTCACAATGCTTTAAATTTTTTTTCCGCTAGTCCTCGTATACTCTTAAGAGTGGTAGGACTTTAAAACTCACTCAACTAACTAACCACAGAAAGCTGAGAAAATCTTATTGACACACATCTATCTCTTTCTCTCATTCAGTCATTTTGAAACATTATCTATCTACTTATCTACTTTCAAAATAAGGGAGATTAATTAAAAACCAAAAAGAAACCAAACCAAACCAACATAACCACTGTTGCAAAACAGTCACACAACACATACAGCAGGGGGCAACCAGAGAATTCTGAAACACTGTTAGCAGCGATAAACACAGGAAGTTTTCTTTTCCTTAAACTTAGTGGAGAGGTGGGGTAGCTTTCAAGGGCATTCTGGACCACCATAATATATGCGATTGGGGGCATTTAAAACTTCACATAAAAATAATGACTACAGTCCAAATACATACCAGCAAAAAAGAACTGATTCAAAAAGATAAAAGCAAGCACTTTTAGACAGAAATAAGCTGTCTTTATTTTCCATCTTGTTTGTGCTTGTGAATAAAATGTGAATGAGATGTACACCCAAAGGAGGTGTCAATATCCTCTGACGGCACAAACACACAGTCAACGATGACGCAAATCATCTTCAGCATCATCATTATTGTCAAAACTGATTTCGGTTACTTCTTTTCCTACATCAGAGCGTTCTTGCAGAATTAATTTCAGGACTTCACACTCTGTAAACATGTGAATTTTATTTAAGCTATGGCTTGACTGCCACCATTTTGAAACTCTGTCTTTTGCAGTCAAGAGTTGCAACTGATACAACTTTTTTAAAACTCTACTTAAAAACATGTTGTGACAGGTGGTCAAATGATTCAACTTTCATTTCCCAGTTAAACTTCTTGCATCAGCTGCCTTCTGATATATATATTTTTCAAGTATAATCAAACATCTGTCTGCTACAGTACGATCAAACCAGTTGATAAACTGATGTTATTTCTGAACTACACGACTCGATTTGACATAAATTTTCAAACACCGCTGGTAGTGACAAAAATATGATTATAAATATTTCAAATAAAAATTTGATTTACCCTGTTTCACAAAGAAGTTGTTCACTTCTGTATTTGTATTTTGTATCAATATTCATTTCTTTTCATCACAGTGGATGTACCACATGAAATTCAAGCTGCTCTACATGGGAAACAGCATCTCACCAGAGTGCAGTGCCACACATTTTTAAAATCTTTTTCATCCTATGAAACTCTTTTTTTTTTAACATAATTTTGCCATTGACAACTCCTTTGTTGCCATGGAATTTTTAGTGCACAGCGAGTGCATGCTGCACATGGGAGCTCAATTCATTCTCATCCAAAGTGTATACAAACAGACCCTCCCCTTTACATCCCCTCCTTTTCCTCCCCATTGTTAACCCTTTGATTTCCGCACCCTATCCACCAACTGCAAAAACTTAATCCTTTGATTCCCTGACCCTATCCACCAGCTTCCTGCAGGAAGCTGGTGGATAGGGTGATGGAATCAAAGGGTTAAGTTTTTGCTTTACTAGCATG
Source organism: Monoplex corrugatus (assembly GCA_030674185.1). NCBI lineage: Eukaryota > Metazoa > Mollusca > Gastropoda > Littorinimorpha > Ranellidae > Monoplex > Monoplex corrugatus. The sequence continues at coordinate 71,728,357 of JAPXFY010000018.1, forward strand.
GTTGACAATGCAGAATATTAATAGACAGGGTGCGGGAGTCAAGGGGTTAAAGTCAACATAAGTGGATGTCCCTAGACCAGGCAGGCTGCTTGGTTCCACATTCAGTAGAAGTCAGACCACTTCCCAACCCCTTACGTTAAAGTCAGGCAGAGGACAGGAACACAAGCAGATTACCGCTTTCTGGTTCCCCACAGACACGGACATGTATACAGTCAACTAAAGCAACAGCTTGTTAGGGTTTCTTCCCCATTTCAGCCCAAGGAAATACTGCATGTGTAAAAAGTTAGTACAGCAGAAGTTAAACACCTTTATGACTACATGCACTGTAACTGCAATGCATAGGCCTACACTGCCCATACAATCTCAAAATAACAATCATTTAATTATAAATTTGATACTTTTTTTGTTGTTGTTGCTTCTGTTGCCATGCATCTTTAAAGTAATAAGTATTTAATCATGCATGTCTTTTCTTTTTTTTTTTTTTTTGCTTCCACATTTTCATTTTCAAAAATGACATAAAGAAAAACATCATCATCAAAAACTGCATCACTGAATGTCTGTATAAAAACAATTTTAGATGATGCCCAACTGAGACAAATCCAGATTGCAAAGCTATCAGGCTGGGTAAGAGAAGAAGATAGTTTCCTCTGAAAATTGGCCGAGGTCTAGGGGCAACGTCCCTGCTGAGGGGTTCGCCACCCAGAAGCTGAAGAATTTCTGTAATTTTGAGGCATTATGGATGCATTTCCTGATAGCAAATACAATAATTCAGTAATATTTCCGCTGAAATATTTTTTTTCCCTCCGAAACTAGGAGTTCATCCACTGAAATTAGCGGATCCGCTGAGAGTTACCCAGCCTGGCTATAGATTCTGCTTATAACAGTGATCACCAAATTTAATGATGCTGATGTCTGTCTTCTTCGCATTCTGTACGCTGGACCTGAGCTTACTGTATGATAACTGCAAACTACAACACAACATCTTGCTTGTAAAACTACACATTGTTGGACATTGATTTTTCATGTATGTATGTTTCTCTCAGTGTGTTTTGTCCCCTCCCCCCCCCCCCCCTTTTTTTTTTCCTTCTTCTTTTTTTAAAACAGTAAAGAGGCTTCTGCTTCACTGCAAACAATGCTGAATGTGAACTTCAAACTCCGAACATAATGACTTATGGTGACACAGGTAGACAACAGACACACATTCTGGAGGTGCAGATGAATGGAGAATTGGAAACGAGAAGATTGTTTTTCTAAACATTCACTTATGATATGAAATTGAAAAATACACTGCTGCTATCAATCATGAGCATAGAAAGTTTTTAATGAATTGGCTTTTTTTACAAAGACTTGATGGAAACTTGAAATGTCTACAGAGAGAGAGAGAGAGAGAGAGAGAGAGAGAGAGAGAGAGAGAGAGAGAGAGAGAGAGAGAGAGAGAGAGAAAGAAAAATAACTGTATGCATAAATGTGTGTACTTTGGTGTGAGAACAGATGGGGATCAAGATGCATCCTGGTTAAAAAATATGATAAGTTCATTATTTTTGTAACATAAGTTGTCAACATGTATTAGTTATTGTACAGTTTGATATTGCTGAGGGTGATCAGGGAAAAATTCTGTGGAACGATTGTCTCTAATGTATGTGATATAATTGTTATGCTTGTCTTCATGGATTGAAATAATGGAGTTTGCGTTTGTTTGTCAATATGTTTGTATATATACATTATGTATAACAGGAATAAAAAATTTTTTTTTTAAATTCACACAAAATTCCAGTGCTGGATTGCTGTCACCAGACAAGGGTTTTTCCATCAAACAGAAGTCTCAGAGTTTGCTTCAATCAGCACTACAGCCAGGAAAATACTTATCACAGATATATCAGTAAGCGCATTTAGAATGGTATTTATCAGGTATAGTTAAGGCATTAACAACTGAAAAGTTAAAATGAACCATTTGGCATGAATCTTTCCCCCA
>JAPXFY010000018.1:71735328-71810328 GCA_030674185.1 Monoplex corrugatus
ACAAACAGCAGCCACAGGCAGCCATGACACAAGCATGGACTGTACAATAGTCTGTCACAGGGGGATTGGGGGGAGAGGGAACCTCCACAGAACGTCAGACCATCAGCAGACAGAAACAGGTACAGGGGACAGACGAGGTGGTAGTTGTTGATGATGACGATGGTGATGACGGCGATGATGATGGTGATTTTCCTGACAGAAGCCAGTAGAGGGGTGGGAGAACGTTCAGATGCGAGACAACTGTTGTAGGAGGTTGGAGGGCAGGATGGCTTCCAGCTTTTCCAGGATGTAGCTCAGTGGTAGGTACAACCAACCAAGCATCTGAAAGAATGGGGTTTGAAACTGTTAAACGTACTTCTGTATTAATGACAAACAAGGATTACAAAAGCCTGCAACGATCCTTGAATTAGATTTCCACAAATGCCAAAAAAAAAAAAAAGTGTATATGCACAAATGTTTAATGCATACCATAGATTTACTTAACAACATACAAGAAACGCACCACTGAAAAAAGAATGTCCTACAAAGTGCAAAATCTAATTCACATTGGCTGATTTATTCTAAGGATATCCATTCTGAACTTTACCTTAAGATAAATAATCTAATGCAAAATCAAGTGCAAAATCTAATTCACATTGGCTGATTTATTCTAAGGATATCCATTCTGAATTTTACCTTAAGATAAATAATCTAATGCAAAATCAAGTGCAAAATCTAATTCACATTGGCTGATTTATTCTAAGGATATCCATTCTGAATTTTACTTTAAGATAAATAATCTAATGCAAAATCAAGTGCAAAATCTAATTTACATTGGCTGATTTATTCTAAGGATATCCGTTCTGAACTTTACTTTAAGATAAATAATCTAATGCAAAATCATGTCACCCTTCCCTAACACTGAGAGACATATGACTGGCTGATAGTTATTTCAAAAATACAGATCAGCTGGATGATGATTTTACTAGTCCTATCATCATATTTGACTCATGAGTAAAGTCTATCTAATGCTGATTCATCAGTAAAACATTTTTCTGTTTTGTTTTTGTTGTCCCAACTATTGCACTTCATCTGTGGTGCTGATCCCACACTGCTCATTCCTGATCCACAACACATCAGCTATCCCATCCCAAGTTCATTCAGTGGAAGTCCCTGTGCCAGAAGCCCATGGAAATAAGTGAAGTCAATCCACTGTGAGGCCTCAATCTGACTGTGCACTTCTGCTGGGTCACTTCAGTGGAGTTTAACAGTATTTATTCTGATCTAACTTACTAAGAACGTTATCTACCGTGCCCCATACAGACGACAACAATCCCTCACTTATGGGGCCAGGCTGAGCGAAAGACCCCCGGTGAAGAGACTAACAGTACATGTACAGATTCTTAACAACCCCTCAAAACCACTGACTCCTAAGATCCCAACGTGAATTTACTTCCAGCATGGCAGTGGTGTAGGAAACCACAGCTAAGTCACCACAAGATCAGGACATGAAAAAGCAACAGAATCTTGGACAAATTTCACTGTGCTACAATGACTGATGATTTCACGATAATGGAGATGATGATCATGCTATGGAGTTCCATCCAGGATTGAGACCATGTGACAAGTGTGTGCTCTGCACTTACATCTGCAGCACTGACCAGAAAAGTTCAGCAACATTCTCGAAGGCATGTCCCTAATGTGGATTACACTTGACTGTCCCGGTCTTCCTAACAAGCCCGTAACATGCTCCAGTCTGAGCAGGAGCAGGTCAAGGCTGAAAAATCATGCTACGATTTCTTTTTATTTTTTGACTGATGACGTTTCGAACCTACAACTTTACAGTCAGCAATGTGTTGCCTTGATCACTTTGCCATGTTGACTGTACAATGTTTCACGTCGATGCATCAATAAAATGCTACTTCACATTAATTCATCAATGTCTTACTTAAACAAGCAGCAGACATACCGTTCTGACAACAACACCCATGGGCTCAGGGTACTGGTGAGTGAGGAGGGCAAGGAGGGCAGTGAAGGAACAGAGGCCTGCAGTGAAGAGGATGAAGAAGGGTAGTTCTTTCTTGGGGTACACTGACACCTCGTGAAATGCTGCACACACACACATACATTTTGGTCATAAATTCCAACAATGCCTGTTATCTACAACACTAGGAGCTATACAGATGTTTGTGGCACTCACAGTTTACAATTTGTTCCAGAGGGATTCATCACACACAGGCAATTTCAAACGCACCCCACCTAAATCTGCCACCAGTGATCTGACAGACCTCCTGAGCATGCACAAAACTATGAACTGGCAAGGTCTTCAAATGGCGGGGGAGGGGGGAAGGAATCCTTGAAACACTAAGCCGACACCATCAGACTAACGGAAACATTCAATAACCAGCAAACAGGCCAGTTTTTAATGTCCTGGGGTAGGATTGAATTCAAGCTATCAGATCTTGAGTCCACGGTGTTACTGAAGACATCCGTTATCTCCGTTATATGTCACATCGTATTTGACACAATTTGTGTCACTGAAATATACAATATGACACTCACATTCTGATTTAAAATTAATAAGTCACATTGTATTTGACACAATTTGTGTCACTGAAATATACAATATGACACTCACATTCTGATTTAAAATTAATATTCAAAAGGAATCAAAATAACAGTTACACTGCATGTACATGAATGGGTTAAAAAAAAAAGTATACCTTCTAAAAATTGAGACTGAATTCTGAAAATAATGGGCTTCTGTTTAATACTTAAACAATGCTGTACTCACACGGCAGCAGTTCTCTATCAGCGCTCTCTGTGCAGGTGGGGTAGGGGTAGAAGAGGTGACCTTTCTCCAGGGGTAGGGAATCATCCTGAATGCTGCACACAAAAACATTCACAAAGAACTGATCATTTGATTGGTTAGGGAATTATCCTGAATGCAACATCCACAAAGAACTACTATCATCCTGAATGCTGTACAGAACAACATCTACAAAGAACTACTATCATCCTGAATGCTGCACAGAAGAACATCCACAAAGAACTACTATCATCCTGAATGCTGCACATAACAACATCCACAAAGAACTACTATCATCCTGAACGCTGCACAGAACAACATCCACAAAGAACTACTACCATCCTGAATGCTGCACAGAACAACATTCACAAAGAACTACTACCATCCTGAATGCTGCACAGAACAACATCCACAAAGAACTACTACCATCCTGAATGCTGCACAGAACAACATCCACAAAGAACTACTATCATCCTGAATGCTGCACAGAACAACATCCACAAAGAACTACCATCATCCTGAATGCTGCACAGAACAACATCCACAAAGAACTACTATCATCCTGAATGCTGCACAGAACAACATCCACAAAGAACTACCATCATCCTGAATGCTGCACAGAACAACATCCACAAAGAACTACTACCATCCTGAATGCTGCACAGAACAACATCCACAAAGAACTACTATCATCCTGAATGCTGCACATAACATCCACAAAGAACTACTATCATCCTGAATGCTGCACATAACAACATCCACAAAGAACTACTATCATCCTCAATGCTGCACATAACATCCACAAAAAACTACCATCATCCTAAATGCTGCACAGAACAACATCCACAAAGAACTGCTATCATCCTGAATGCTGCACATAACATCCACAAAGAACTACTATCATCCTGAATGCTGCACAGAACAACATCCACAAAGAACTACTATCATCCTGAATGCTGCACATAACATCCACAAAGAACTACTATCATCCTGAATGCTGCACAGAACATCCACAAAGAACTACTATCATCCTGAAAGCTGCACAGAACAACATCCACAAAGAACTACTATCATCCTGAATGCTGCACAGAACAACATCCACAAAGAACTACTATCATCCTGAATGCTGCACAGAACAACATCCACAAAGAACTACTATCATCCTGAATGCTGCACAGAACATTCACAAAGAACTACTATCATCCTGAATGCTGCACAGAACAACATCCACAAAGAACTACTATCATCCTGAATGCTGCACAGAACATTCACAAAGAACTACTACCATCCTGAATGCTGCACAGAACATCCACAAAGAACTACTATCATCCTGAATGCTGCACAGAAGAACATCCACAAAGAACTACTATCATCCTGAATGCTGCACAGAACAACATCCACAAAGAACTGCTATCATCCTGAATGCTGCACAGAACAACATCCACAAAGAACTACTATCATCCTGAATGCTGCACAGAACAACATCCACAAAGAACTACTATCATCCTGAATGCTGCACAGAACAACATCCACAAAGAACTACTATCATCCTGAATGCTGCACAGAACAACATCCACAAAGAACTACTATCATCCTGAATGCTGCACAGAACAACATCCACAAAGAACTACTATCATCCTGAATGCTGCACAGAACAACATCCACAAAGAACTACTATCATCCTGAATGCTGCACATAACATCCACAAAGAACTACTATCATCCTGAATGCTGCACAGAACAACATCCACAAAGAACTACTATCATCCTGAATGCTGCACATAACATCCACAAAGAACTACTACCATCCTGAATGCTGCACAGAACAACATCCACAAAGAACTACTATCATCCTGAATGCTGCACATAACATCCACAAAGAACTACTATCATCCTGAATGCTGCACAGAACAACATCCACAAAGATCTATCATCCTGAATGCTGCACATAAGAACATCCACAAAGAACTAATCATGTGATTGGTTTGGGAATTATCCGGAATGCTCTACACAAAAACATGCGCAAAGAACTACTATCATCCTGAATGCATGGCTGCATTTTCCCAGCCATTCTGACACCCTTTAGTTGCGAGCCAGCATCGGCCGACTGCGAGTGCTATTTTTAGCCAGGCAGGGTCGACCAAAGTCTTATCTCTGTAGCTTGCCTTTGTGCTCAAGCACTAGTGATAAAGAAGGAAGCTGAGTGCACTATACACGGCAGCGGGAAGGGTGAAAAGGGTGTGGGGAGTGGAAAGGAAGGGGAAAGATGCGCGCTATTAATAGCCGGCAGTAATAGCCGGCAGGGCACAGCCAACTAAAGTATCACGGATTTGTGCGCCGTGAATGCTGCACACACACAAAAATCCACAAAGAACAAATGGTTTTATCAGCTAAGGAATCACTTTGAAAAGTGTACGCAAAACAATCCATAATAAATTATTGTTTGACCAGGTAAAGGATCATCATATAATTATGCACAAAACATCCACAATGTATCACCGATGTATCACCAAAACTGATACAAAATCATCCACAGTAAAGTACCAACTGTCTTATCAGGTTGGGAGTAAGCCTGAATGCTGTGCACAAAAATAACCACAATAAATAATTAACTTATCACATAGGGAATCATCTGAAAACTATACAGAAAAAACATGCACTGTACCATTTAACACATGGTAAGGACTGCTCCAACAGGCACAAACATTTCAAAGAACCATAAGAACTGGTAGATTTATACCATCAACTGGCTAGGGTGAAAAACCCAAAAAGGTCAAAGCTCAATAATCTAAATAAAAGCAAGAATATGAGACACAAGCAATGTTTGTCATTAATTTCATCCCAGTTGCTTTCTGATAACTGGCATCTGACCTTGTCACACACTACAAACTACTGATAAAAGTTAAATATTTGAGCGAGCTACGTCATTATTCATTACGTCTGGTCATTACCAACCTCTGTATATGAAAAAGATACAGTGTAAATTCAATAAGGAGGAAGGGGGCAGGGCAATATTCTACTGAAGTGCCAGTGTCTTCATCAGCTGCATCATCCACTCCAGCTACAAAAATTCACTACAGCAGCAAAAAATCATGATGGCAACGTCTGCTTCTTTTCTGTGACTTTTTGTCTGTTAAAGGTATAATAGTTAACACTATATGTTTGTCTGTTAAAGGTACAATAGTTAACACTCTAGATGTTTGTCTGTTAAAGGTACAATAGTTAACACTCTAGATGTTTGTCTGTTAAAGGTACAATAGTTAACACTATATGTTTGTCTGTTAAAGGTACAATAGTTAACACTCTAGATGTTTGTCTGTTAAAGGTACAATAGTTAACACTCTAGATGTTTGTCTGTTAAAGGTATAATAGTTAACACTATATGTTTGTCTGTTAAAGGTACAATAGTTAACACTCTAGATGTTTGTCTGTTAAAGGTACAATAGTTAACATTCTAGATGTTTGTCTGTTAAAGGTACAATAGTTAACATTCTAGATGTTTGTTAAAGGTACAATAGTTAACACTCTAGATGTTTGTCTGTTAAAGGTACAATAGTTAACACTCTAGATGTTTGTCTGTTAAAGGTACAATAGTTAACACTCTAGATGTTTGTCTGTTAAAGGTACAATAGTTAACACTCTAGATGTTTGTCTGTTAAAGGTACAATAGTTAACATTCTAGATGTTTGTCTGTTAAAGGTACAATAGTTAACATTCTAGATGTTTGTCTGTTAAAGGTACAATAGTTAACATTCTAGATGTTTGTCTGTTAAAGGTACAATAGTTAACATTCTAGATGTTTGTCTGTTAAAGGTACAATAGTTAACATTCTAGATGTTTGTCTGTTAAAGGTACAATAGTTAACATTCTAGATGTTTGTCAGTTAAAGGTACAATAGTTAACATTCTAGATGTTTGTCTGTTAAAGGTACAATAGTTAACATTCTAGATGTTTGTCTGTTAAAGGTACAATAGTTAACATTCTAGATGTTTGTCTGTTAAAGGTACAATAGTTAACATTCTAGATGTTTGTCTGTTAAAGGTACAATAGTTAACATTCTAGATGTTTGTCTGTTAAAGGTACAATAGTTAACATTCTAGATGTTTGTCTGTTAAAGGTACAATAGTTAACACTCTAGATGTTTGTCTGTTAAAGGTACAATAGTTAACACTCTAGATGTTTGTCTGTTAAAGTAGGTATTCCAAAGTGATTTTCAAATTTGAACTTATCTGTATAAAAATCAGCTGGGAAAATAGAGATTTTCATTCTGAACACATACATACTTTATTTTTTAATGTGGGATAAAAAAATAAATTTTTTATGATTTTTTCCTTTCTTTTTGGACTTAGAAAAATTTTGCACATTTTTTTAGGCCACATTCAGACATGCCTTGAACACACATATAAAATCACACAAGTCCAGAAAATCATTTCTGAGGAGGTTTTTACTTGTTAAGTTGATGTGCAAAAAACATATGGACAGAAATGCATATCAATAAAAATACAGACCTATGAAAATGACAAAAAATAGCAAAATTGGACGCCGCCGTTCCAAACAGCTGGGCAAGGGACCCATTTTCATTAATTTCAAACTCCATTATCTTTAAGAAATACAATACAGTGACACTGAAATGAATCATATATGATAAACATATTAAGGAATTTAACCCTAATTTTTTCCAGCTTCATCTGAAAGCTGGTTGAAAAGATATCAGATGTCAAAAATGCGAAATATGCCGATTTGTCACAGTGAAAAAAATGGCGAATTTTACACATATTTGGTGCACCATAACTTTTTTCACTTTAAAGTTACAAAAATGGTTTTGATATCAAATTGCTCAGCATGACAAACTCTTTCAATGTAAAACAACCCCAGACATCTGTATGTTTAAACAAACCATATTTGGGTAAGGATAAAATACTTATTTTGAAAAAAATGTGTATTTTAGCTTTTTGCAAGACTCCGTAACTTCTGTCACATTCATCCTATTGCAAAGTACCATATACCAAAATGATCAGTTTTTTATGATCTGTCAGTATAACAAACAAGACATTAGGTTTCAATCTTTCTGTAAACAAAAATCAGATGACAAAATTATAACAAATGTCAGCTGATAATAGTAACAAATAATGCGTTTTGTTTACATATCGAATCAAACAAGACATGTACATCAACAACATTCATTCAAAGAAGTCATCTTCATAGTTTTTACATGCCAATTTGTTGTTTTTTTTATCTTCATAGTTTTTACATGCCAATTTGTTGTTTTTTTTTATCATTAAACAACAATTAAAACATGTCTTGACCTTTAACTGTTCCTTAACTGTGTGTAGAACATTATCAAAAGCTTCCACATCATTGTCTTGACCTTTCACTGTTGCTTAATTACAGTAGATAACTGTCCTGACCTTCAACTTAAACTGGAAGCACAAAAGATAGAAATCATCTCTTTTTACAAAAAACATGTAATGAAATGTAAAAAAATACTTGTCAGTGTCTATGATCAGTGATTCCCCTTCACAAGTGACAGGAAATTAAAACATGTTAAGATGCAGTTCATCATCATTGCTGTCAAAGTTGTCCAAAAGACTAGGTCTCCGCCCTCTGCCAGTCTTAAGAAATCGCTCCTTCATCCTCATGAAGAGATCATCTGTGAGAAAAATAGTGTAGAGGGAAAGTATTAGTACATCTATCTGTTCTATCCTGTAGCGTAATGTGAAAATCCCATTTGTAGGGACAAACAGGCCTATACATACAGAGCAAGAGGCAAATACTGACCAAAACAAAAACAAATCCAAAAAACAAGAACATAAAACATGCAGGAACACAAGGACTTTTGTACCCCTGCTCAATTAACTTCCCTGCCTGTCAAAGAGAGAAAGGATCAAGAGAGAGAGAGATTGGTGTGGAGCTGTAAGAAGCCTACCAGTATTATTGTCAGCTTTGAAAATAAAATTATAATACCTTACCCTAACTCACAAAGCAGTGGGCAAAGTAAAATGTTCCATACATTTAGGCCTACTCAAATCAGCACAACAAAATTTATCTCATAAACACTATAGCCTAGTTAGGAAGGTTCATAGTGTCCAACCCATTAACCTGGTAGGCCTACTTTATTTTGTTTAAATATTATTTTTGATGACAATAATAGTAATGATAATAAATAGTAATGAATGATAGTAAACTAATAATGAAATAATGATAATAATAATGATAAATAATAATGAATAATGATAAATAATAATGAATAATGATAGTAAAATAATAACAACAAAAATATAACAATATTAATAATAATAAACTTTTAAAGCTGTTGAACTAGATCTAGGTGATAATAATATTGGGCCTAAAAATAATAGGATTGATAAACATGCAAATTTGATTCAATGGTACCATTCAGGAAGTTTACACAAAGGCAGAAAAGAAAAAGGTGTAACATTGTGAAATTATTGAACGACACTGAACCAGATCGAGTGAAGTCAAGGGAGGTCACTCGGCCGATTCGACTATCGATCGATCAAAGCGTTGGTCACGTGACCACAATAAATCGCTAATCTCTCATTAACATCATTATAAATAAATATAATAAAGGCATGGATTATTAAAAAAATCTTTTGTAAACATTTTCCTTTAATCATATGCCTGATCTCACTCTCTGTAAAATTAACGCACCCCAAACCGTCACCTACCCCTACCTTCTAACATATTCATGATACTGTGGGTGCTGCAGCTGTGCGCTTTCCAAACAATTATATTCTAAAATCAGGAAAGAAAATGTCGAAAAGTAATAGTAAACAAACTGCAAGATATTTCACTTACCCTCTAGATAAGTTGGATCGCTTGATTCGTCGTGGCTGGAGCGGTCGACGTAAACTTCGACGTCCATGTGCTCGCCCGAACGATCTTCGCGCGTGTCCGCCATTGCGCGTCAGACGCTAAGGGAAAGCGAAAATATGTTGCTTTTTCTCAGTCCTCGCGGAAGACAGCCAGTGGTTGAATCCGTATGCAACTAGCAGAAGTTGAAAGTTGAAACCTTGACCTTTTGCACAGTGGAAAATATGGAGAGATTGGTTTTGAGTAAGGTTGCGAAATCATCGACGGAAGTTTTTAACGCACGAAACGACCGACTAAATGGAAACCTATCAGTTCACTTTTTACATCGGATGAAAGCAAGTTTAGTCGTCTTTTTGACTGTGTAAATGGTTTGTTGATATCTGACCCAGCTGATCTCCGCGAGGCGAGTTTTCAAGGTAGGTGTCAAAACCGCGTTCCGATTTCGTCGTTCCAGTTGCAGCAAAATCGCAATTTAGTACCCATCATCAAAAGCATATTTCAAACGGTAAATGTTACACTTATTGATTTATTTTGACTTTAAACAAAGCTTAAAGGATCACAGATCAACATGATCTATGTTTTTTATTTCTGACACTGCATTTTGTTGAGAACGAGCAAGTTGAAAACCAGTGAAAAATCGCACTTTGCCGTACTTTTCGCCGCCCGCGAAGAGCACTTTGGAATACCTAGTTAAAGGTACAATAGTTAACATTCTAGATGTTTGTCTGTTAAAGGTACAATAGTTAACATTCTAGATGTTTGTCTGTTAAAGGTACAATAGTTAACACACTACATGAGTAAAAAAATGAGAAAAGAATTCAATTCACATAGCACAAACAGCCCATATAAAAAAATTGCATTAAAAAAACTTACTGCCTTCCCATGTGCAATGCAGAAGATTGAGGGCCCCTTCCACCCTTTTCCAGTGCTGGAGGTGGAAAAAGGCGTATGATATGGCTTCACTGTCACCTCTCTTCAAGATATGCTCAGGCGATAGAATCAAGCTCTTTGTTTCGAGGAGATACTGAAACAGAAAAATAGTTTATCAATTTTAACTACTTTAGGATTGCTCTTTTTATTTAAAAAAAAAAGAAACTGAACATTTTCCTGTTACTAAGCAATTATGACACATACAGTACTCAAAAAGCCAAGATATTTCAAATGGACTGACATACAAACCAATATACATTCTAAATTTTTACACATGACATAATCTTTTATCGTTGAGCTGAAAATTGTATGGAATTCAAACTTCTGCATACTGTGTCACAACCAGAATCCAAAAAGCCGACTGCTAGTTGTTAACTTGCCCCATTCATGAAACAACCCAACATTCCTACTGACACAGAAGCCAAGCTCAACAATTCCATCTTAATTCCCACCTCGTATATGTTGTTTACGCAGTACAAGACAAACACAGATAGTGTCACAAGTTCTGAGAGTGTCCACTCCCTACCTTGGGTACATGTGGATTGAACTCCACTGCCCTGTGTATTGCCTCCACTGCTGTCATCTCCGCTGTGCTCAGACCACGCTTTGATGCTATGTCGGGGGAAAACCTGACGATGCAGAATACCGACCATTAAAAGTGTGTACAAAAATTGTCTTCAATATGGTAAGAGACAGTCTGATCTATATTCAACATAATTTGACTTCAAAGAAAACAAAATATCACTGATCAAAAAACAATCCATCTTTATAACACATAAGCAGTGTCATCAGATTTCCTCTCTCATGCACAAACAAAATGAACACACACACACACAAACACACACACACACACTCTCTCTCTCTCACACACACACACACACTCTCTCTCTCAATCACATACACACACACCCTATCTCTCAATATCCACACACACACACACACACAAATACACACACGCACACAAACATACATACACACACACACACTCTCTCTCTCTCCCCCCCCCCCCCTTTCTCTATCACTCACTCATTCTCTTTCTCTCCTGCATCCAATTTCAACAGCCCCTCCCCCCCCCCCCCCCCTAGATATGGTAACCTTAGCCAGCAGGGAAAGGAAGTGAGTGACTTACTTGTCAGCAACTGCTCTGGCTTTGAGCAATGCTGCTGTGTAGCATATGGTTGCTGACTTGGGTAGATTGATATCTGTAAATAGTGTAATATAGAATTATAACAAATGAATATGTCAAGTGTGTGTTATATAGAATTATAACAAATGAATATGTTAAGAGTGTGATATAGAATTATAACAAATGAATATGTTAAGAGTGTGTTATATAGAATAATAACAAATGAATATGTTAAGAGTGTGATATAGAATTATAACAAATGAATATGTTAAGAGTGTGTTATATAGAATTATAACAAATGAATATGTCAAGTGTGTAATAGAGAATTATAACAAATGAATATGTTAAGAGTGTGTTATATAGAATTATAACAAATGAATATGTCAAGTGTGTAATATAGAATTATAACAAATAAATATGTTAAGAGTGTGATATAGAATTATAACAAATAAATATGTTAAGAGTGTGTGATATAGAATTATAACAAATGAATATGTTAAGAGTGTGTAATATAGAATTATAACAAATGAACATGTTAAGAGTGTGTTATATAGAATTATAACAAATGAATATGTCAAGTGTGTAATATAGAATTATAACAAATGAATATGTTAAGAGTGTGATGTAGAATTATAACAAATGAACATATTAAGAGTGCGTGATATAGAATTATAACAAATGAATATGTTAAGAGTGTGATATAGAATTATAACAAATGAATATGTTAAGTGTGTGATATAGAATTATAACAAATGAACATATTAAGAGTGCGTGATATAGAATTATAACAAATGAATATGTTAAGAGTGTGATATAGAATTATAACAAATGAATATGTTAAGAGTGTGTGATATAGAATTATAACAAATGAATATGTTAAGAGTGTGTAATATAGAATTATAACAAATAAAAATGTTAAGAGTGTGATGTAGAATTATAACAAATGAATATGTTAAGAGTGTGTGATATAGAATTATAACAAATGAATGTTAAGAGTGTGTAATATAGAATTATAACAAATGAACATGTTAAGAGTGTGTAATATAGAATTATAACAAATGAACATGTTAAGAGTGTGTGATATAGAATTATAACAAATGAATATGTTAAGAGTGTGTGATATAGAATTATAACAAATGCATATGTTAAGAGTGTGTGATATAGAATTATAACAAATGAATATGTTAAGAATGTGTGATATAGAATTATAACAAATGCATATGTAAAGATTGTGTGATATAGAATTATAACAAATGGGATATGTTAAAAGAGTGTGTAATATAGAATTATAACAAATGAATATGTTAAGAGTGTGTGATATAGAATTATAACAAATGAATATGTTAAGAGTGTGTGATAGAGAATTATAACAAATGAACATGTTAAGAGTGCGTGATATAGAATTCAGACCTGCCAACCCTGACTTTTAAGTTGGAGTATTTGTCCAGGAAAAATGGAGTATTTTTGAAAATATTGGTGTATTCTGAGTGCGCAGCGCCGAAGGCGCAAGCTAACTAGGGGGGTCCGGGGGCATGCCCCCCCGGAAAATTTTTAAAGAATTGGTGCAAATCTGTGCAATCTAGAGCATTCTGAGCCCAAAAATTCACTTTCTAATGGTACTTGATTTTTTTATCTTTAATTTTTTTTTCGTCGTATTTTTTATTAAGTCGGCGTATTGGTCGTATTTTGAGTAAACTGGCGTACTAAATACGCCAAAATCGTATGGGTTGGCAGGTCTGAGAATTATAACAAATGAATATGTTAAAAGTGTGATATAGAATTATAACAAATGAATATGTTAAGAGTGTGTGATATAGAATTATAACAAATGAATGTTAAGAGTGTGTGATATAGAATTATAACAAATGAATATGTTAAGAGTGTGTGATATAGAATTATAACAAATGCATATGTTAAGAGTGTGTGATATAGAATTATAACAAATGAATATGTTAAGAATGTGTGATATAGAATTATAACAAATGCATATGTAAAGATTGTGTGATATAGAATTATAACAAATGGGATATGTTAAAAGAGTGTGTAATATAGAATTATAACAAATGAATATGTTAAGAGTGTGTTAACAAGAACTCAACTCAGTATTCCAAACTAAAAGTACAATAAAACAGTGTTTGGTAAAGTGATAACTGTAAAATAAAGCAAAACCTTACTCTTGAAAACTGGAGGTTTGAAAAAACAACTCCAATAATTATGCCATAGTAATGCTCATTGACAGTCACTTTGATTCATGTGGATGAATACGGCCATTACTTACAACTATATGGGTCAAACCAAACTGACATGGAAGAGTTTGGAAAATGCAAAACAAAACAAAAAATCTCACTTACCATCAAACCTTGCCAGCACAGCCTGCACGTCGGCATACGCCTGAAGTTCTAACAGTGCCTCTATCAAGTTTTCCTGGATGCTGAAGTTCATTCCGGGAGACTCTTTCAGCAACTGCACAACAAACAATGATATTCTTTTCAATGAACAATTCTGCTAAAGTCACGGACAGTACTTAGAGCACTTATACTCTTATTATTTATGTCGGCAAAATTAAATATGTACGGTATGCTGCACAGAGGATGAACTCACAAGCAATCAAGCTTCTACACAAAGAACATCCAAACAAATCTCCAACCAACATTTACTCGCCCAATGCGATCAGGAGAGTATGAACACTATAATCAAGCAAAACAATGGAGATAGATTGGGCACAGCATCCGAAAAGAGCAGAATAGAATCACCCGTACCACCCTTCAATGGACACAAGAAGGAAGACATCGAGAGGAACACCCCAAAACACCTGATGATGAACAACAGAAGACCTCAAGGCCCTGAATCACACCTGAAGTTCCGTACAGAGGCTGGCCCAGAACAGACAGAAGCGGAGAATCTTTGTTGCTGCCCTACATGCCAATGGCTTAAAGGACAGTAAGAACCTCGACATGTTCATCATCGGGTGTTTTGGGGTGTTCCTCTCAATGTCTGCCTTCTTGTATCCATTGAAGGGAAGTCCGGGTGATGCTGTTCTGCTCTTTTTGGATGCTGTACAAAGATGTGGTTTTATAGGAGACTGCTACATGTCAAAGGGACAGGCAGAAGAACTAATGAAAATGTTCTGGAAGGACTTCATACCCCCAGAAAAATACTAGCAGACACCAACAAGAGAAGACTAAAATATACTGGCCATGTGTCACACAACAAGAACACGGACCATATGGCAACCATCTTTCAGGGAAAAACAGTGGCAAAAAGGAAGAAAGGCAGACCTCCAATTTCATACAACGAGAACATAACCAACATCAGTGGCCTAAATATTCAAGAAATTGTCCACAAAAGTCAAGACAAAGCGGCCTGGAGGGAGATGGTGGCATCCAGATGTGCAGTGGCCAACACCGAACCCGGTGACTCTCGACAGGTGAGACAGGTGAGAAGTATGATATGCTGGTCCACATGAACACTCACTCACATACATAAGAGCACACACACTCACTGCCCACACTCACAGTTTTTCAGTAAAAGAAACGCATATGGAGGAACGGTGTCCTTTAAAATGTAAGACTTGTGTAATTTACATGTGGATTCTAGTTCATCCATTTGTGAATGGATGCCCAGTGGAGTGTGTCGCGTTTTCTCTTCCCCTCCACAAGATCTTAACCTCCTGACTTCTGTAGCCTGCCCACCAGCATCCTGCACTGTTAACCATGCTAGCAAAGCAAAAACTTAACCCTCTGACTCTGTCACTCTAAACATCAGCTTTCTGCAGTCAAAAGGTTAAGTTTTTGCATTTGGTGGATAGGGTACAGGAGTCAGAGGGTTAAGTGGTGGTCTACATGATGGTCATCTGGATGAGATGATAAACTGAGGCAACAGGCCTAGTGTACAGCAACAGGCCTAGTGTGCAGCAACAGGCCTAGTGTACAGCAACAGGCCTAGTGTACAGCAACAGGCCTAGTGTACAGCAACAGGCCTAGTGTACAGCAACAGGCCTAGTGTACAGCAACAGGCCTAGTGTAAAACAGGCTAACAGCCTAGTGTACAGCAACAGGCCTAGTGTACAGCAACAGGCCTAGTGTACAGCAACAGGCCTAGTGTACAGCAACAGGCCTAGTGTACAGCAACAGGCCTAGTGTACAGCAACAGGCCTAGTGTACAGCAACAGGCCTAGTGTACAGCAACAGGCCTAGTGTACAGCAACAGGCCTAGTGTACAGCAACAGGCCTAGTGTACAGCAACAGGCCTAGTGTACAGCAACAGGCCTAGTGTACACAACAGGCCTAGTGTCAGCAACAGGCCTAGGTCAGCAACAGGCCTAGTGTACAGCAACAGGCCTAGTGTCAGCAACAGGCCTAGTGTACAGCAACAGGCCTAGTGTACAGCAACAGGCCTAGTGTACAGCAACAGGCCTAGTGTACAGCAACAGGCCTAGTGTACAGCAACAGGCCTAGTGTGCAGCAACGAGCCTAGTGTACAGCAACAGGCCTAGTGTACAGCAACAGGCCTAGTGTACAGCAACAGGCCTAGTGTACAGCAACAGGCCTAGTGTACAGCAACAGCAGTTACCAACAGGCCTAGTGTACAGCAACAGGCCTAGTGTACAGCAACAGGCCTAGTGTACAGCAACAGGCCTAGTGTCAGCAACAGGCCTAGTGTACAGCAACACAGGCACCTAGTGTACAGCAACAGGCCTAGTGTACAGCAACAGGCCTAGTGTGCAGCAACAGCCTAGTGTGCAGCAACAGGCCTAGTGTACAGCAACAGGCCTAGTGTACAGCAACAGGCCTAGTGTGCAGCAACAGGCCTAGTGTAGCAGCAACAGGCCTAGTGTACAGCAACAGGCCTAGTGAACAGCAACAAAGGCCTAGTGTACAGCAACAGGCCTAGTGTGCAGCAACAGGCCTAGTGTGCAGCAAACCAGGCCACAGGTGTAGAAAAGCAACAGGCCTAGTGTACAGCAACAGGCCTAGTGTGCAGCAACAGGCCTAGTGTGCAGCAACAGGCCTAGTGTCAGCAACAGGCCTAGTGTGCAGCAACAGGCCTAGTGTGCAGCAACAGGCCTATGTGAACAGACAACTGTCATGCAAATTCCGTAAACAAAATCCATTTACATTGAAAAGTCAGCAAATCAAAACAAGAAAAATAGACAAGAAAAGGAGAAAAGTGGCACTATTCATTGACGCAATGCATTTTCCCTCCAGAAATCATCCTGAATTTCCCATGGTAAAATTTGTTGTTGTTATTTATTTTATTTTTTTGTCACAGTGGATTTACCAAGTGAAACCCAGGCTTCTCTCTCCTTTGATAGCGCATCAGTGCAGTGCAATTTGTTTTTCACAAAGACTTCAGAAAGGCAGGAAGACTTACTGGCCATCAAGGGAGGGACCTAAGAAATCAACCAGTCTCTCCAATGTTTTATACCAGGGCAGTCAGGTGAATGCCCTGCTCTTCTGCTTTTCAACTGCCGTGGGATCTTTAGCTTGCGCAGGCCAGAAGGCACACAGGTCCAACTTGTTTGTTGTCCCCTTCCAAAGGACTACAGGTTCAGTTTGATTTTCCATTCAAACTGAGGAGAAAAGTTGAGGCCTCAATGGTAGAACCCTGGAACCTCGAGTTTAATTATTGGCAGGTGAACGTCTGAACCATTCTACCACTATTCTCCTTGTGACAAAAAAGACATAAAAATTGATAAATGCAACTGTCAAATACTTAAGCATGAAAATTGTGACCCACCATATCAATCCACAACCCACTTTGCTTTCATCTTTTCTTCTGTCATTGAAGAAACAACACAAATCTTCCACACTTCTAACCAAATTCATTTTGATAGCACCATCAATAGCAGTCTACCTGTCTGTTTATGCACACATGCACGCGCACACACACAAACAATGTAAACACACTACCTGTCTGTTTATGCACACATGCAGCGCACACACACAAACACACACACATATAAACACACTACCTGTCTGTTTATGCACACATGCACACGCACACACACACACACTACCTGTCTGTTTATGCATGCATGCATGCACGCACACACACACTGCCTCTGCATTTCACCCAAGTTGCATTGTCATACAACTGTGTCACTGTCTTTATCATTGAAAAATAAAGATTAGTCAATCAATCAACCAATCCATCTCTTTCCCACCACCATCACCACCACCATACACAAACCCCACTACACGCACATTGCCACAATGTCTCCTCCATCTCCCCCCTTACTCACTCACACACAAAAACTTGCCTACCTACCCTCCCACCCCCCCAAAATGCATGTTGCATACACATTACCCCAACCTGAAACAAAAATACAACCACAATCTAAAGTCAAACACCCACCACTGTTTATGCTGGCTTACTAGTATTTCTAGCTATACTCAAAAACACAATCCCTAGTCTCAATTTCTTCCTCAAAGGAACTCTGTGAGAATGTTACATGTGACAAATGCTTTCCCACTTAATACACTGTGCTCTTAACATCTGCTAATGCTTGAAACTTGAGCCATCTGTCTCTGTCAAACCATTCTGTTCCTACTACCATTATAGGGGAGACAATCCGGTTTTCTCCTTCCTGGGGCTGTGACAGTATACCTACATTTACTCTACTTTAAAAGATGTTAACGCTGCAACACACTGGTGCACAAGCATATGAACACAGCGACACACACACAAATACATACTCACACTCAATTACACACACACACACACACATAGGCCTACACACACACACACACATGCACCTTTTCCCCTCTTCCACTACCTCTCTCTCTCTCTCTCTAACGCACTCCTACATAATGGCCCCATCACCAACAAAAACACAACCCAAAAATAAATTCAAACATCTACCACTACTGTTTAGCAACTGATACTAGCTAGGGCCAAGGGAAACAACCCAGTCTCATATTTTTCCCCAAGGAAATCTGTGAGAAAATCAAACATGACAAGTGGTCTGCCCATTAAATACACCCTGGCTCTAACATCTGATACTGTTGGAAATTTGAGCAGCCCAGGCCATGTTTCATTCAAACACCATCATCTAAAAAGAACAAATAAATAAACGCTGCAACACACACACACATGCATGTGAATGCAACCATGCTAGCAGACATGCAAGTATATGAGAGCAACACACACACACACACACACACACACACACACACACACACACACACACACACACATACAAACACACACACACCATTGTCCCCGCCCCAAAACAAAAAATGCAATGAACCCCAACCAAACAGCAAATTCTGCCTTTGTTGATGTAAAAGTGATATTGGTTATGGCCAAAGGACTCAACCCTGTCTCTATTTATTCTCAGGGAAATCTGTGAGAATGTTGCATGTAACAAGAAAACAAGGGTTTTATCTCTCAAAGTACTACGGCTCTTGAAATCTGATAACCTTGAAATTTGATTAATCTGTGTTAATATTTTCACAAGTTTTACCACTGCAGAATACACATACATGCACACACATTAGCAGACACTCAAACAGACACACACACACACAGAGTGACACACACACAGTGACACACACACACACAGTGTTTTTTGTTTTTTTCTTCTTTTTGTCTAAAATCACTTCAGTGAATAGACATTAAATCAATGACAACCCCCCCCCCCCCCACACAGCCTTACATCTCTCATCGTTTTGATGGCCTCTCGGGTGCGCCCCAGCTTGCGTGCACACATGGCAAGTCGTCGTTTTATGTAGACTAGAATGTTTGTGTCTCGTCCTGGAACAAAAAAAACCCGCATGTCCATCACTGAAATATAACAAAAGACATAATGGCTACCTGGTTGAACCTGGCTCTCAGTTACAAAAAAGGCTACTTACTGCGTAGCTTTCATCGGCGATAACAAAGGACAGTTGACCACTTATGAAAATGAATACTAAAACAGGACTGAATGCCGACTTACTGTATGACTGTAACAGGCTGGCTGGTTCCTTTGACAGAGCCATGTAGACTACTATCTGATATCCTGAGTTTACTCCCAACCCTCAATATCAAAAAAGCTGCTCTGTTCACTGCCCATCTAAATGCTTCCATCATTCTGGTAGTACAGGCTGGGTAAGAGAAGAAGATAATATCCTCTGAAAATTGGCTGGGGTCCAAGGGCAATGTCCCTGCTGGGGCTTTGCCCCCCCAGAAGCTGAAGAATTTCTATAATTTTGAGGCATTATGGATGCATTTCCTGATGGCAAATACAATAATTCAGTAATATTTCCTCTGAAAAATTTTTTTTTCCCTCTGAAACTAGGAGTTCATCCGCTGAAATTAGCGGATCCGCTGAGAGTTACCCAGCCTGGTAGTATCAGTTTAGTGTTTCATTGGTCCCTTCTTCCCCTCTTCCCATTTCAAGACCTTGTCAGCACATAGGGTTTTTAGTAGGCTCAGGGAGCTTGCCAGATAACTGCCGACAGATCTGAGTTGAGCACATATGGAACTGTCCAAGTGCGATGAATCCTGCTTGAACAAACTCCAACAACAACCCCAAACTATAACATACATGAAAAAAACAATAACAAGAGGAAAAACAACATACCAAGCAAACAGGAAAAAGCCCTCAAGATTCCTAAATGTTCTCTATTCATTTTTCAAGCATGTGTGGGATTATTTTGTTGCCTACATTTCTGTGTGTTACCGTTGTTATTAACATCCAAGCTGTCATTAATATAGCATCGCTCATTATCACAGATCACAAAAAAAGTGTTAAGAAACTGAAGATAATGTTTTGTCTTGTGAGTTTTATACAATTCCAGAAGTACTTGAACGAATCGAACAGCTTCACACTGAAGGCTCAGACGTTGAAGAAGAAGAAGACTCGATGTGTAGTGAGTTTGTTGCGATAGACTCAGATGTCGGCCCTCAACTCAGTGACACTTCCAGTGACCAAGACTCGGTCTTTCGACTCAGTACCGAGTATGACACAGAGTCGGACGAAGCGATGCCTCCTGACGACGACAGTGCTGAGGAGATGGAAGTGGGTGGTGAAGAAAACACTGAAGCGTTTCTGGACATTTTTCTAAAACCATGGAACGAGAACTTCACATTCTTCCCTGTGATCAGCAATTGCACTGAGGACGAAGAGAGTGGTCTGCATGTTGAGCATGTGCAGAACCACGCCCCCCCCACCCCCCTTGTTGGATTCAGGACTGATGTTGGATTCAGGAACAGGAGTAAATCTGTGTTACAAAATATGTGCAGAGAATACTGCATGGACCAGAATATACAATGACTGTCTGATAACTTGATTTAAGCTCAAACTACCTCCCAAAACGTTTGTTTTCTTATTTTCAATTCAGAATGAATCACTGAAACATGATTTCAAGCTTGCTTATTTGCTCTTGTACACTTTTATTGTGTACATGATTGCAAATTTTCTAGTCTCAATATTTCTTGTGATTATGTATGATTTTTTTTCTTTACCTAATGCAAATGACCATTGTAATTTGTTGTCAGTGTGTGTGTGTGTTTGTAAAGTATAACATATACTACACATTGCCTCTTGACAAAGAAAGAGTTACTGCTAGGTTCTTATACTTGGTACACATAATGCCCAGTCATATATCAACTGTGTAGAAGTGTTTTTGATTTCAAAAAGCTAACTTTTTTTTTATATTATTATTCTTTGGATATATTGGTACCCCCCTGCGCAAACTTTTGAAACAAAATAATTTGCTTCAAAATTAAAAAAAAATAGTAGAAGGCATATGAACACTTTCATACTTGCTCAAAAGTTTATAACCATGTTAGTATCACCAGAAACTTTCAAGTCTATCTGTCTTTCCAATGATTTTTTTTTATGATGTAGTCTGAATTGCTGTTGTTGTCTTTGGGCATGTGTGTACATTACAACACTGACCTAATAAACATTGCTTGTTTTCATTGAAAGACTTACAGCTGGTTTCTGAAACTTGGTACACATTATGCCCAATCATATTGCAACTGTCTAGAAGTGTTTTGATATCATAGAGCTAAAATTGTGGGGGGGTTTTATTCTTTGCATATATTGGTACCCCCCCAGCACAAACTTTTGACAAAATAATTTACAGTAAAATTTCTAAAAACTGTATCAAACATGTCAACTGTTTCATTCTTGCACAAAATTCAGTTTGTAACCATGTAAGTATCACTAGAAACTTTCAAGTCTGTCTGTCTTTCCTATGATTTTTTATGATTTTTTTTTGTTCATGAAGTGTGAATGGCCATAGCTGTGTCTGTGCGTGTGTATATATAACATTGACATAAGGAACATTGCTTGTTTACATAAAAAGACTTGCAGCTGGATTCTGAAACTTTGTTCACATAATACTGAATCATATTACAACTGTCTTGAAGTGTTTTTGATATCAAAAAGCTAAATGTAGGTTTTTTTTAATTCTTTGCATGTATTGGTACCCCCCCTGCGCAAACTTTAAAAACAAAATAATTTACTTCAAAATTAAAAAAAAATAGTACCAAACAAGTGAACAATTTCATTCTTGCTCAGAAGTCAGTTTATAACCATGTTAGTATCATCAGGAACTTTCAAGTCTGTCTGTTTTTCCTATGATTTTTTTTTTTGTTTATGTGTCTGAATTGCCATTGTCGTCTGTGGGTGTGGGTGTACATTATAATATTGATATAATGAACATTGCTTGTTTACATAGAAAGACTTACAGCTGGTTTCTGAAACTTGGTGCCCATAATATCCAATCATATTACAACTGTCTAGAAGTGTTTTTGATTTCAATAATCTTAAATTGTGGGTTTTTTATTCTTTTCATATATGGTATCCCCCACCCCCTGCCGCGCAATTAAAAAAAAATCAATCAATAAAAAAAAAATGGCAGGAGACAACTCAACACCTTCATACTTGCACAAACATTGGTTTGTAATTATGTTAGTATCTCCAGAAACTTTGATTTTTTATGATTTTTTTTGTTTATGTAATGTGAATGGCTATTATTGTCTCTGTGCATGTGTGCACATTATGATATTGACATAATAAACATTGCTTATCACAAAGAAAGAGTTGGTGTTTGTTTCTGATACTTAGTACACATAATACCTGATCATATTGCAACTGCCTAAAAGTGTTTTTGATATCAGAAAGCTGAATTTGTGAGTTTTTTATTCTTTGCATATTGGTACCCCCTCCCGCGGAAACTTTTAAAACAAAATAATTCATCTCAAAATTTAAAAAAAT
Source organism: Monoplex corrugatus (assembly GCA_030674185.1). Taxonomy (NCBI): domain Eukaryota; kingdom Metazoa; phylum Mollusca; class Gastropoda; order Littorinimorpha; family Ranellidae; genus Monoplex; species Monoplex corrugatus. Next base: position 71,758,221 of record JAPXFY010000018.1, read on the forward strand.
AGTACCAAACAAGTCAACTCTTTCATACTTACACAAAAGCTGGTTTGTAACCATGTTAGTATCATCAGAAACTTTCAAATCTGTCTATCTTTCCTCTGATTTTTTATGATTTTTTTTGTATATTTAGTATGAATGGCCATTGTTGTCTGTGCGTGTGTGTGTACAATTTAAAATTTGCATACTTCAAATTGTTTGTTGACAAAGAAAGACTTGCAGCTAGTTCATGATACTTGGTAAACATAATGCCCAGTCATATTGCAACTGTCTAGAAGTGTTTTTGATATCAAAAGTCTAAATTTGTGGGTTTTTTATTCTTAGCATGTATTGGTACCCCCCCCCCCCCCCCCCCCCCCGTGCAAACTTTTGAAAAAGTGTCATTTTTTTTCAAAATTCAATTAAAAAAAAATCAACAAAAGATCACCTTTATACTTGCACAAAAGTTAGTTTGTTCTTATGTTAGCAATACCAGAAAGTTTCAGGTCTTTAACTCCAAAACTGTTTTTTTACAATTTTATTAGTAACCCTTCCAAACAGCCAGGGCAGAAAGGTTGTTGACTGACACAATCGCCCAGGGCAGAGTGAGTTAAACAGATTAAACATCAAATATTTCACATGTACATAAACATTGCATCATCTGCAGCAAACCAAAATTCAGTGCTTCAATCAATAAATGCAATCCAGGACATCAATCAATATTTGTTAAAAATAATCCATTGATGAAAAATTTCAGAAAAACACTTTGCCTGTCAAAGTACCTGTACTAAAAAGAAAAGACAGGTATGACAAACGTCTGGTTTATATATTTGTTAATGTGAGTGTACATATGTACTGACTAGGAAACATGTTTTGCAGTTTCAGAGGTGTGCCTCCACCTATTTGATGTTTATGAATAATTCAGTTAAACACGCACATATACACAGACACCCTTGTTCAAATCCAAACTATACACTACACTGAACAGTATACAGAAATTACACATTCTTATTTCAAAGTGTTACTATAACAGCATTAACTTTAAGCTTGTTTCTAGTCAATTTCTTATGCCACATATATCAATACTCATTCTTCTTCTTCCTTAACTCAGCTTCTTCTTCTTCTTCCTTCTCCTCCTTAACTCCCATGAAAAGTCACTGGCCCACCACACTAAAGAACTCTTCACTGTATTTCTCCAGTTCTGCTGACTGTGTGTCAAAGCCTGGGAATCTCCATATAGTTTCTCTGTCCATTCCACAGTGTTGTCAGTCCATCGTTATTTCCGTCTTTTCCTCCGCCTCCCTCCCTCAACAGTTCCATGGAGGACTGATTCAGCAACGCTTATTGGATCTTGTTATATGGCCATACCAATGTATTCTTTTTTAACCCTTTCAGCCCTAAGTACTTCTAGACCTCTGATACCCTCAACCTTGAGTATTTTTAGAGAAATTCTAGTGAAAACCGGTGTCTCAGAATAAATCCTTCTAATGCTTAAAACTTTGCCAGGAAGAAAGTATAGGGTGTCTGGAATTCGGTAATATAAACAGGATGTGGCAGAAGAGAGTAGGTGCCGGTAGGTCGCATACCGCACGCCAGCACCATACCAGGCCAGGTCAGTTGGACATGTCAGGCCGCCCCTGCAGCCTGCCGGGTACAGAGGTATTAATCGCGCTGGCCGCGGCATCGGCCAGCCGGGTTCAAAGGGTTAAACTGATGCCAATGTGCTGCTTAACAGTTTGGCACACCTGTTCACTGGCGATATGACAAGCATATCCTATGTTTAGTATCTTGCAATATCACCTCATTTTATTAGCTTGAATTCGTCTTTTCAAATCTAACACAAGTGTCATGTCTCACACGGATACAGGAAAATGGAACATACGAGTGCACATACAAATCTATAATCTTGTGTTTCAAGCAGAATTCCTCATGCTGCATATCTATACACCAGCTGACTGAAAAAAAAAAAAAGTGGGGGTGGGGGTGGGGGGTTCAAATCAATCATACATGCATGAGAAGAGTCTTGTCACTCTCAGAACCCATTTCACACCACTCACGATGTAAGGCCTCCTGGACGGCGTTTTGATGCTGTGTGGTTTGTGACTTGCGATAGCTCATTTCTGCTGCTTTGTACGCCTGTTTCAATGTCTTCTCTGCCTGAAAACAGACGACAACTGTCATGTCAGTCACAAACAATAACAGACAACAACAACAAAAATGAATCACACACAATCACTGAAAACATAACAAATGAGCAATCACACAAGTTAAAAAAAAAATCTAGGCTTAAGCTGAGAAACATTGAAACTGAAGGTCATACTATGTCTGGCAGAAAAATGAATAGAGAAATATGAGATATCGCATGCACACACATTAACATACACGCACGCGCACACACACATGCATGCAATACACACACACACACACAGTGTCCCCATCCCAAAATACAGTGAACCCCAAACAAACACGCTCTCTCTCTCACACACACACATATACACACACACACACACACACCACACACACACACACTCAAACACATACACCACTTATTCATGTAAAGTTCACTGGCTCTTCCCTGTGCTGACTAGTTGGCTTTGTTGATAGAACCAAGGGCTCCAGAACTGATGTCTTGAGTTCAGTCCCAGCCCCCAATGTAACAACTGGCCTGTATGCTGCCTGCTTTAACCCTTTCCCATTTTATCCCGCTGCAGCCCGCCAGCCGGGAAACCCCACTTTTTATTTATGCCCGCCGCAGCCCGCCGCCTGTCACTTAGGCCTGGTGGGGAATTTCCATCACGCTCTAAGCACTAGGGGTTACACACACACCTCATGAATGAAGTTTCCCGCGAAAGTCAGGATAAACCAATGAAAGAATGATACTGAGTTTGGTACCACACATCGCCTCATTTACAAAATATCGGTCAGCGTCTGCCCTTTTCATTCACACGCTTTCGGAAATCTCCGAATAGTAGAAGGAGTTTCTGAGCAGAATCTGCAAATGGGAAAGGGTTAATGCTCCCATCATTCTGATGGTGGCAGGTTACTGTATCACAATTATGTCCCTCCCCCACCTCTCCCCATTACACAATCTTCTCAGCTCATAGATTTCATGCTGGTAAAAGGAGTCTGCCACATAATTACTGGCAGATTTGGGTGAAGCATGTACGAAATTGTCCATGTGATTATCGTTTCTTGAAAAAAAAAAAAAAAAAAAAAAACCTTCAAACTGTGTCTCTTCACTCACACAGAATCATGCTATCATCAAGCTGACTGACAGACCGATGCTGAAAACAGACTCACATCTACTATGGTGGATGCTTCCTCTTCTGCTAACAGAATTAACGCAGGTGCACATCTGAAACACGCAAAATCATACTGTCGTCATCAAAAGAAAATAACATCAAGCAAATGACAAGTCTTCAGGGATTAAAACAGGAGGAGGAAAAAACCCACTGAAACTAGGGGGGTCCGGGGGCCATAACTTGCGCACCGTTGCTATGAACGCTTGCAATCCGATCACGGATGCCTTGCTCCTTTCATTTTTGTGTGTGTTTTTTTTTTTTTTTTTTTTTTTTGACAAACTGAAATCGCGGAATTCCGCCCAGATGCGGAACGTTTTAAGCCATGAGTCCTACATGAAGCATGCAACACACTCTTACATCAGGCAAACAACATTGCAAAACAGGCCAAAATACAGTGAAGAGTACACTCTGTCCTCTGTGTATGCTAATCACTCATGGGGACATTCATGAGGGAGGATTGGTACTGAATGTGAATCTCTCATGTAAATCAAAGCGCTGTATGTTTATGTTTGAAAACATAGTCTAACACAAGCAATACAAAACCAACAAATCAAATCTATAATTTCATAAACTTTCCATGTTAACAAAAGCATTCACTCACTCACTCACTTACTCAAACACACACACATCCCTCACACATATACACACACACACACCTCTGTGTATATGCACACACACACTAAACACACACATGCACACAAAAACACACACATGCAGACCTGCATACACACACACACACACCTGTGCATACACACACACACATATACACACATAAACAGGCAGACAGACACACACACACACACAACACACACACACACTCTCTCTCTCTCTCTCTCACAAAACTCACTCTGCATTTTTCTCCAGAGCTTCATGTGCGGCTTTGATGCGAGCTTGTGGATTTCTTTCTCTCCAGGCCATCTGCATGACTGAAAAGCATACAGTTTATATCATTAGTTTTCCTATCAGCACACAGGCCATCTGCATGACTGAAAAGCATACAGTTTATATCATTAGTTTTCCTATCAGCACACAGGCCATCTGCATGACTGAAAAGCATACAGTTTATATCATTAGTTTTCCTATCAGCACACAGGCCATCTGCATGACTGAAAAGCATACAGTTTATATCATTAGTTTTCCTATCAGCACACAGGCCATCTGCATGACTGAAAAGCATACAGTTTATATCATTATTTTTCCTATCAGCCCTGTCAAAATTATGACAGGATTTTTCTGCACCAACAGGTCTTTTATCAAGAACTGAACATGTTATGGGTTTGTTGGGAAGGTTGGGACCACACAGTCCAGCCTCATCCACCTTACAGATACATCACTGAGGGGGTTCCACAAAAGTCCCTAACAACATATATGTATGCATATATATATATATATGTATGTGTATATATATATCTATATAGATATATATATATACACATATATATTATATATATATATATATATATATATATATATATATATATATATATATATATATATATATATATAATATATATATATATATAATATATATATATATGATTTACAATGTAATGTTTATTCTTTCTACCAGCCTCTTACTTTCATATTCTGGCTTGCCAGCATCTGCCTCACATGTGAAGTAGGTCTGGTGATCCTGAGCCGACAGATTCATGTCATAGTAAGTGAGAGGCTCCTTCCCTGTCGCCCAACTAAAGCGCAAGTATTCAGCACCACGGAATAAGTTCAGTGGGTTGCGCCATAATTTGCAGTCTGAAAACAGAAAGAAAATCAATACTGAGCAAATCCATGTACACTGCTGTGTCCATCATTACGTAAATGTATGACTATGTACAGCTCTGATCTACTGCATTTGATGCCAGACATACACTGCAAGGAAAGTGTGAGCTGAGAATATTCACAATACTGAAAAAATATAAGATAATTTTAGAACATTCTTCTCCCTAAAAGGACAGAGCATAAAATAATGTCAAGCCATTGTATCACTTCTGAGTCTGTCTATGCCAACATTTCTGCTAGAATTGTATGTATACATCAACACTTTATTTTCACTTGCATGGAGGTATCACCAATTCTCTATAGCTACATGCACACATACAGACAGATGAGCCTAGACTGACACAAAACTCTACCTTTTCAAAGAAAAGTTGAAATACGGAATAATGGAAGGAGGATTGCGTCTATCAATGCCTGCACACTCCAGCCCAAGCCATTAGTGTCTATTTCAATTTGCTCAAGACACCCCTGAAGTGCCTGCACATCCATAAAACACTCTCTTCCCTCCATTCCTCCAGAGTGTCTTTTCTCGATGGCCAAATGATCACTGGTACCCTTCACATTTACAGTCACATCCACAATGTAACAGAACTACACAGAGGTCTACAAATATTTCAACTTTCTGACATTACAGTTCATGTATTATTTACTGATGATCAATCTACTGGATATTTGTTTTCACTCAATTTGAATGATTGACTGACTGTAATATGTCAGTTGAATTGTATCTCCAAAGAAGAATTCCCATTGTCATCGTCATCAGGTGCCTTGCCGCATGGCGTTGGCGATTATGGACTTCCATCTGTCTCTATCACTTGTTGTCCCAAGCATCTCTTCCACCCTCTTTGTCCCCAGCCACTCTGCAAGTCCGTCTAATATCTTCTCCCTGGGTCTACCCGGTGCTCTCTTTCCCTCCAGCTTTCCCATTGTGACCAGGTGCTCCAATTCCTTTTTCCTCATAAATGGCCTATAAATGTTGCCTGTCTTTTCCTAATCTTCCTTATGAATGATCTACTTGTGTCTGCCTCCTTCAAGACTGCCTCATTTGTTTTCTTTGCTTCCATGGAGCTCTCAACATTCTTCTTAGAAACCACATCTCGGCTGTCTCAATCTTGTTCTGGTTTTGCTTGTTGACTGTCCACGCCTCGCAACCGTACAACAGTATTGGTTCTATATAACATTCAAGAAATCTCTTCCTGATGTTAATTGATAGGCATTTGTTGGTAAGAATGCTTTTCATCTTCTTGAATCCCACTGTGGCCTTTCAAAAACAGAACACACAATAATCTGTATGAAATAAAAGCAAACAAACACAACAAACACACACACACACACACACACATGCACGCACGCAAACACACACACACACACAAAGAACCAAGCAACAAACAAACAAAACCAAAAATCAATGACATGCAACATGACCCAATAATCTGTATGAAATAAAATGAAATAATAGCAAACACACACAACACACACATACACACACACCACACACACACACACACACAACATACACACACACACATACACACACACACACACACACACACAACACACACACACACACACACACACACACACACACACCACACACACACACACACATTGCACGTTTCATTTCCTAGTTATTTGTTTATTTATCTGTCCACTTGTAACTAACAACGAACTGAAGTCAACATGTTTTATTCTGTTTCACCAAACTGGACTATAATATTAATAACCTGATCCCCTGAACTGAATCAAACATCTTAATTATTCTTTAGTTTAACAATTCAGTTTGAACTTAAATCAGCTTATAATCAAATACAATTTGAAAGACAATACTTCTGTTGTTTCATGTGACAAAATAATTCTGAAATGTGTCTAATAGTAATGATGTCAAGTCACGATGATCTGATAAGTGATATGTCAAGTCAGGTGATCAGAATGATTTCCACACGCCATTTGCAATCCATGAGCAGCCCAGGCACAGCAATATCATCTTACAAATACAAGTAAAAAGGAAAACAGAAAAAAAAAGAAACAAAAAGAAACAACGAAAACAGTGAAAGTGAGTGAATGAGCGAGTGAGTGAGAGAGAAATGAAATAAACCTTTAGTCTGACCTGAAATGAATCTTTATTTTCAAATGATATAGACATTAGCACACAGGTCACCTATCTGCCAAGCTAATCTACTTATATTACAAACAAACAAAAAACTATAAAAAATGCCATTTAAAGAAAGACAAAAACAATAAGAGAAGAAAAAGAAGAAGAAAAATGTAAAGAGACCAAGGAGGAGAGTGGGGGGGGGGGGGGGGGGCCAGAGAGACAGACAGAGACACAGAGACAGACAGACAGAGAGATAGATATGTATAGTATCAAAATTTTCAATTCATGCAAAAAGTATTGAACAAGTGAATGAAGACATCAAATATATCAGGTTAATATTCGATAGACAAATGTGCCTTGCTGCATGGCGTCGGTGATCATGGCCCTCTGTACGAATCTATCTTTTTGTGACTGCAAGTGTATCAGATCTCCTACCCTTTTTGTCCCTATCCACTCTGCAAAACTGTCTAATATTTTCTACCTACATCTACCTATTGCTCGTCTTCCCTGTAAGCCCTAACTTTCCTGCTGTGATAAGGTGCTCAAATTGCTCTCACCTCCTAAAATGTCTACAAATGTTACCGGTCTTTTCCTAATCTTTTTCATTAAACTATTTAAAGTTCTGTTTGTGTCTGCTTCTTTCAAGATGTCTCGTTTGTTTTCTTTGCTGTCTATGGAATTCTTAACTTTCTTCTTACAAACCATATTTCAGCTGTCTCAAACTTGACCTGGCTTTGCTTCTTGATTGTCCAGGCTTTGCATCCATGCAACAGTACTGATTCTCTATGTGGGGGGGGGGGGGGGGGGGGGAAGAAGGGAGGTAGAAAACCTGAACCCGAGAGGGTTAAGGATTAGGGGATATAGTTATGCAAGGTCAGAGGCAGATGGAGGACTCTTCCTCTGGAACACGCATAAAGCCAGGAAGGTGGTTCCCAAACTTTATTTACATGTGTATGAGTTCTCACCCAAGTAACTCTTCATAATAAGAAGACAAGACACTGAAGACTACACGAAGAAGATGACATCAAAGAAGAAGACAGTCCCTGTAAGATACAAAACAAACTTCATAAATACAATGACAAAGTGCACATTTTGTGAACTAACAGTGTCAATGTACAAGAATGAACTATTTACACTATAACAAAATATGTGGTGTCTATATACACACTCAAAAGCACTAGCATTTGTAATCATGGAACAAATAATTGATGATAAAACTTTGAGTAACCCTTTGATAAGGTGAGGGTAAAATACCATACTGTTGGTTCTATAGCTTTAGCATAGAGTATACGTACACTTTCAATAATGTACTGGCAGCATAATGCACAGTCTTATCAAGCTGTCTAGCTGCCACCGGCTGAGTAAGTAGTTACAATAATGTCTGAGTGGGCAGCTATTTGACAGTTAATCTTTAATAGTGATGACAAACACAGTATTTGACTATGAGAACTTTGTCAACACAAACAGTGCCTTATCAAATAGCAGTCAACAGTGTTGGGAGAACAACACACTGAAGTCATCTATTACCCATTAGCTCTATGTATATACTTCTACACCCATTAGCTCTATGTATATACTCCTACTCTCCTAGGTCAAGTACTAGAGACAGTGATGACAAAATAGCATAGCATATTACAATTAAAGCATGTCATCAAAACAACACTATACATGATTGTCAGTGGTGCTGAGCAGACAAGGGATACAACAAATGGATCACTTAGCTGAGCACGTGTTTCATCGGCCATCATTAGCCCATGATTAGGCTATGTCAGTATGTCATGTGTATACATACAACCTTGTGGCTTGTCAAGTACATATTACTGTTCCTCTGCACAACAATGCATCCATCTTTGCTTTTGGCAGAATATGGTTTTCAATAGTCCTACAACAGGCTGAACAGCCACATGAAATAGTAGAATTTACAGTGGCAACTACATTCAAACCTCAGTCCCGGCTTTACAATAATGACCGCAACGCAAAGTGCTAGATGTACAGATCTTGTGAGATACCACATCGTTTAGATCAAAACATACTTTCTCCCTGTGCGAATTCTGCAAATCTAGATCTAGCACAGTACTAAATAGGCGCGAGCTAGAATCTAAAGAAATAAGAGAAGCTTACTGCAAATGACAATGAATAATGAAATGTGAAAAAATCCATAACTTACTAAGTGACAGCACTCTAACACCGTGAGGTTGCTTTCTTCTGGTGAGAGTGGAGGCAAGAAATGAAATGCTTCATACTCTGGGAACAAGGCGCGATGGTCATACTATCAACACTTTCGGATGAGGAGATCTGATTGGTTGTGGGAACAACCAACCTACAGAATGCACACTTGGTATGTACTTTTAACACAGCGCTTCGGTACACAAAACTGAGACGCTGGTCATTGTCCGGCAGTTTCGCGGGAGGCTATGTACTGGCTATTACGCCACAAAGACCGAAGGGCAGTGTGGGACAAAGACAGTCCTACCCAGGCTCCATACAACCGCAAAACACCCTGCCAAGGGCAGTGTGGGACAAAGACACGCTCCATACTACAACCGCAAAACACCCTGTGAAGGGCAGTGTGGGACAAAGACAGTCCTACCCAGGCTCCATACAACCGCAAAACACCCTGCCAAGGGCAGTGTGGGACAAAGACAGTCCTACCCAGGCTCCATACAACCCCAAAACACCCTGCCAAGGGCAGTGTGGGACAACGACAGTCCTACCCAGGCTCCATACAACCGCAACACACACCTGCGGTAATTGTCTGTGTGTTCCCCTGGCTAGTACTGGCTATTACATGGCGTTTGTTTTACAATGTGCTGAAGGCACATACATTAACCCTTTGACTCCCACACCTTGGCCACCAGCATCCTGCATTGTCAACCATGCTAGCAAAGCAAAAACTTAACTCTTTGATTCCTTCATTCTACCCACCAGCTTCCTGCAGTAAGCTGGCGGATAGGGTGAGGGAATCAAAGGTTAAGTTTTTGCAGTTGATGGATAGGGTGCGGAAGTCAAAGGGTTAACGACAGTCCCCTCTAGGCTCTGTAGGACTACAACCTGTAACAGACTGGAGATTTGGGACCATAATGACGACAAAATTTGTTGGCCCAGCTTTAGAACGCATGTACACATTGTAGATCTGCTCATTGTTTATGCTACGTTTACACGGGATGCAACTAACGTGCAACCACTGGGTTTTACCAGTTGCACGAGGAGCCGTGCAACCGCAAAGTTGTGTGGAGTTGCATTCGTGTAAAAGGAAACGTGCAACCGTTAGGCTCCTCCCCTGTTCCCGCCGTTTCTTGAGGCTCGCGCTGCGTGTGTCACGGAGGCACGCGTGGCGCAAAACTACTTCCTGCCTACAACCCCAGCCAACTCCAGGCAACTCGAGTAAAAGTGTTCCCAACTCCACACAACCGTTTGGGGCCGTGCAACTGATGCAACTACGAAAACATTATCGCTCTAGGACAATATTATTTCGGCGTGCAACTACACGTACAACTAAAATGGGATTTTACCGAAAACTGACAACTCCAGACAACCGATTGCCTGGAGTCGTCTGGGGTTGTGAATAGGTTGCATGGTAGTGCAACCGATTAGTTGCACGCTAGGCCTAGTTGCACGTCGTGTAAACGGCATTAGCAGTGTGTTATATGCGTCATGTATTGGTTAGATCTTTGGAATGCTCAGTGCATAGCTATGGATAGGCAGAGGCTGTAAGATAAATAGTAGGCCTATAATATGGCCAAGAGAACGTAAAGCGTTTTTAGATCTAGGCAAGCACCCTACACAGTGTTGCCTTTGAGGGTTGTAGATAAATGGGAAAGATCGTAACAGAACAAGGCACTCTGTTACATCTATAACACTGAAAACTCGCTTTGTGAAGTCAAATGATAGGCATTGGTTGTTACGAGCGCTTTCCACTTTCTTGAGTAACAACAGTTGTTTTAGCTTGGCCAATTCTGCTGATATTTCTAATGTGTATCCACCATTTGGTGATAAGATGACTGTTCCCAATATTTAAACTTATGAACATGTCTCAATGTTGCACCATTTGCTGTTGTTTAAACATGAGGGGATTTCCTGTTTTTTACTGCTTACCATGACATCAGTCTTCTTACTATTTAGCACTAACCCTTTGTTTCTGCTTTCTATTTCTATTATATTCACAAGATTTTGTATGTCTTTTCCATTTTCTGCAATCAGAATGGTGTCATCTGCACAATTGGAGATTATTTATCATTTTTCAACCATCTTTATTCCCAGGGAATTCATCTAGTTTCTCATGATGGTTTCACCATAAAGTGAAAACAAATCCGGTGAGAGAACACATCCCTGTCTAACCCTTCCTTTGAATTTTTTGTTCCTTTGATTGTTTGTTCATAGTACATATTCATTGTTATTATTACATCTTTTCTATTAATTTTGAGCTTTTCCAGTTGGCTGATCAATTCTTCCTGTCTTACCAGATCAAAAAAGCCTTGGTATAATGAACAAAACATAAATATGAATCCTTATTCAACTTAACTGATCTTCCTGAGAGATATATATCACATTAAATAGTTCCATTCCTTCAACAAATCCACATTTTTCTTCTGCTATTTCTGGTTTGATTCTATTCCTTGTCCTCATCATGATTATTCTTAACAGAATCTCTGTCACAAGACTCATCAAGCTGATTGTACGATGGAGATCACATTGTATTCTAGATCCCTTGCTTTCTTCGGAAGTGCAATGAAAACTGACTTCAACTTATCTGGAAGGATTTTTCCAATTCGTAATTTCATTTACGAAGACTATTACTTTTTCAATACCAAATTCATCTAGAGTCTCAATCATTTCTGTAGTATCATCTAGTCCTGGAGCTGTTTCTTTATTTCACCTTTTTCATCACTGCTTTAACGTCATCTTTCATTATGGGTGGTCCTTCAAAGTTCTTTCTAATAAGTTCCTCCCTTCTGTCAACATCACAAGGTTTTCAATGTATCTTCTCTATCTATCCAATATTCTGTCTTTTTTCATAATAATCGTACCCATCTTTTGATTTTAAGCAACCAGTTGATGGGCATGTCTTTTTCCTGTGACCATTTTCTTCAATAGGGTCTGTTTTGTGTCAGTGTTCTATTTCTTTGAACTCTGTTTCTGTGCGATGAAGCTATGGGCGCTTGTCTAGAAACAAAGTGCAAAGATCAAAAGTAAGCGAAGAAAAAGGTCTTATGGCACAGCAAAAACATCAAAGAATATGTCATTATATGTAAGACAAATCCCTATTAAAGCGATGTCATGAGTTATGCCTGAAGTATTGATCACAGGCAGAATTTTGATTTCTTTTCCAGGTCACAGCTACAACATTGTCATAATTTACATTTAAGTTATCATAGTCATTTCCCATTGGCTTCTGAATTCAGCTGGTTGCTGCTATAAATATAATAATATAATAAAATATTTTTTATATAGCGCAAATCTGATAAATCAATCAATCAGTGGGCCCCGGGGGAGAGGGGCACGGTTGGGCAATTACAAACTATTTGCCTGACCGAATGGCTTAACTAAAGTTCAAGGCCATCTAAATTAATTACTGTTCCGCACAGGAACCTCTCTCCATGGGGGTTGGCGGTTGTGGGGAAGGACGGGACTGTATAGGTATTTGCTACCTTCTGGCATGGAATGAATCGAAAGTTACTGGAGCTATTGTGGGCAGATGAATCTTATTGATTTGGTGGTTTTACTTGACAATGACTTAAAAGTCACTCTTTTGCTTGTTCCAAAACAAAATTTTGCATCATTTTATCAAGGAAATGGCAACTGAACCTTTAATGTCAGTTTTGATGAACAGCAACATCTGAAACTGCCAGTGTTCAACGCCCTTTAACTCCATCTTTACTTGGGACAGAAAGGTGATCTAGATCTAGTATATTTTTGAAAGCTCATTTACCACGAATTCGCATGTGTTGGACTGTGTCTGGCTAAAGTTTAAGATAAAAACTAGATCAATTAAATCATTATTTTGTGGTTACAAAATATGAAGAACTCAAGCCTTTTCCAGCATATTCATTATTAGTACTGTTGTGGATGCATAGATATGTAAAATAACATTACAGAATTTGTTCTTAGATCAATGCTTGTTTTGACAGCAGTTTTCTGATGTTGAACACAAACTGCTTCAATAGCGCACAATAATGAAACAGACACTATTTGGCAGTCTGTAACAAATATCTGAGTGAACTGCTACCTATATTTAAAATTTCATTAAGACTGATGTTGCCCTCAATTTTTGTCAAAACAGCAGTTAAGCAGGGCACCATGTGTAGATTATTGTGATTCGGCCATTAACTGCCATATTAAAAAGAGAGAGAGAGAGAGAGAGAGAGAGAAAGTAGAAAGCACAAGAGAAGGAACACAAACAAAAAACAAAACAAAAAAAACACTTTACAATCAGCATTTTTTTTTTTTAAATGAAACAGACGTTTGGAAATTTTAGACTCATTCCCCCTGCTGGACTGTCACATTTTCACTCACTGAAAGACAAAGAACTGCAGACTAATTTGCTGACCATTTAAAGAATTATACACCTTGTTACTGTCCCGTTCCTTATACACGCACACATTCACTACTGATGAGTGGTGACACTTCAACACCGGTTAACAAAGGGAGCAGAAGAACCATGCCTGATTTGCCTAACACTCACTGACCCCAACACTACATTCAAATCGCTAGCTCCTCATCCCCGCCCCCCCCCCAGTGTTCACCTGTTCCTCCAAAACACCAACCTGGTGCAGAGAGCTGTCTGGTTGGTGTTTAAAAATCAGGCGCCTGTCTCTAGCGTGCGACCACCCACCAACCAGTGCACATGGGGTAAGCATGGAATTTGAGAGCTATTGTTGTTCGTGATAGCCCTCATAGGGTCCAGTCTCACTGTACACTTGGGTTTGGACTCAAACAAAATTTGTGAGATGCAATTTAGGTTTGGGGAAGATAAAGCTGCTGGGTGGTGGTGGTGGTAAAGAAGATGGACACTGCCCTCATACTGCTGAACCTCAGCAAGCTGAGGTCTCTTACCAATTCGCTTCCTTACAACACCATCAGGACACCGAGAGCTTGCTGACAGACACACTTTTATTACTGTAACCAACAGTACAGAATGATACTGCAGACTGAATTGCTGTCCACTCATCTGATATGTACTCAAGCGGCCTGACTGGCTCAGTTGACAAAGAGTCGTGAATTCAAGATATAAAATCACGAGTTCAATCCCAGACCACGACATGAAGGCTGGTTCTGTGAATTTAATTAAGACATGAACTTGAAATATGGAATCTCGAGTTTAATCCCAGCCCCAAACACAAAAACTAGACTGTCTGTCATACACTGAAAGTAAGCTAATAGTAATAATCCTCAGAGTCTGATGGCGTTGACTTAGTGTTTCACATTCGTATGTACCCTTTCCTTCTCATTTCAAGATGTTTCCCAGGAGTCTGCCAGATAAATGCTGATTACACTGAGTGTATCAAACTGTGAGAGCAATGAATACTTCTTGAATTTCAACTGAAGGCCTCATGTCGTAGTATCACTAATCAGTGCTTGCCTTTGCCATTACTGCTGTGTCTAAAATGATTTATGTCATAATTATGGTTTATCTTAATGATCGATTCTTATTCTTCCTCCCTGTACTACACAACAACGCCTCCTTACACACCCACACACATTTCTTCATTCACCCCACCCACAGCAGCACACACAACACCACACACACACATCAACAGCACACACACACACACACACACACACACACACTCTCTCTCTCTCTCTCTCGCCTTTACTCCCCCCCCCCCCCCCGATCCCCTGCCCCACATTGTCTAGAAACACATATGAATAGGAGTCACGAACGAGCGAACACGCTCTCTCTCTCTCTCTCTCTGTGTCCCCCCTCTCTCTCTCACACACTACACACACACACACACACACACACACACACACACACACACACACACAACCAATACTGGTACAGACGACTGCTGACTGGTGGCACTACGACTGGAATCAGGGGTGGAGGTGTTGCTGACAGAATTGCTGGGCGTGACACTGCCATTGGCCACAGCCTCTGGTCCTCCCTCCCCACCCCCCAGCAGTGGCGAAATGTGGTTCAGGGACACCTGTTCGATGAATGACGTTCCATACTTCTTGAAATACCACCATTCAAAGATCTGGGGGAAAAAAGAACAGAAAATGCGTGACGATTGTGCTGTGCTGTCATATCATCATTATCATCATCATCATGATCATGACATCATCATCATCATCTCATCATCACATCATCATGTGCCCTGTCGCATGGCGTTGGTGATCATGGCCCTCCACATGAATCTATCCCTTGTCGCTGTAAGTACATCTTCCACCCTCTCTGACCTCAGCCACCCTGCAAGTCCGTCATCATCATCATGATGTGCCCTGTCGCATGGCGTTGGTGATCATGGCCCTCCACATGAATCTATCCCTTGTCGCTGCAAGTACATCTTCCACCCTCTCTGTCCTCAGCCACCCTGCAAGTCCGTCCAATATTTTTTCCCTGGGTCTACCTGGTCTTCTCTTTCCCTCCAGCTTTCCTGTTGTGACCAGGTTCTCTAATTTCTCTTTCCTCATAAAATGTCCTATAAATGTTGCTTGTCTTTTCCTAATCTTCTTTATCGATGATCTTGTTTCTGCCTCCAAAAAGACTGTCTCATTTGTTTTCTTTGCTGTCATATAACTGTAAATAAACAAAACAAAACAAACAAACAAACAAAAAAGTGCGTGATGTTAATCATGTCGAGAAATATTTCCACAATGAAACATTCCCTTCGCCTCCAACCTGTTCTTTAGTCCAGGAGTGGATCACTGGCGCAACATGTATGATTTCCTGGCCAGTTTTCTCCGCACCTCTCTCATCATCATCATCATGTGCCATGCCGCATGGGGTTGGCGATCATAACCTTCCAAACGAATCTATCTTTTGTCGCTGCAAGAGTATCTCCTAACCGTTATTGTCCCCATCCACTCTGCAAAACTGTCTAGTATTTTCTCCCTAGGTTCTCGTTAGATCTACCTAGTGCTCTTTTTCCTTCTAGCTTTCCTGTTGTGAGAAGGTGCTCAATTTTTTCTCGCCTCATAAAATATTCAGTAAATGTTAGTTGTCTTTTCCTAATCTTTTTTATTTATGTTCTCTTTGTGTTTGTTTCTTTCATTTCTTTTCTCTGCTGTCCATAGAACTCTTTGATATTCTTCTTACAAACCAAATTTCAGCTGCCTCAATCTTGTTCTGACTTTGCTTGTTGATTGTTCAGGCTTTGCATACGTATAACAGTATTGGTTCTATACAACTCTGAAAAACTCTCTGCCTGATGTCAATTAATAGGCATCTATTAAAAAAACAACTCTTTCAGCCCTGCGCCCGACAAATTGTCGGGCGCGACTGATCGCCTGTTAGCTCCTGCACACACCCACTCACTTTCGGTTTCATTTGTATGAATATTTATTACGGAAGGGACGTTACTCTGATAACGTCGCAGGTTCCGCCAATGCAAGTCATTTCGAAGCGATTTTACGCAGTGTTTTTTTTTGTTTTTTGACGTCAGGATGATTTAAACGAGCTCGCTACACAGTGCAACAAGTTTTGGATGAAATCCTCCTCGATAAAGGCAGTGATTTTGAGCCTGAAACTGAAGAAACGGCCTCTAAATCGAGTGTATCTTCGTCGATCGGTACTTCACTCGACAAAGTGCCCTCGCAAAGACCGAAAATTTATGAAATGGAGGTGGAAAATCAACCTTCAGCATCAAGTGGGCGTATTCATATTGATGCTTCTAGAATTCTCTGACATACTTACGGCAAGAAAGCGACTGTGACAGTGATAATGAGAATGAAGGCTCCTTTGTCACTATCTTGCCGTACAGTATGTTGGAGTGATCTCTGGTCCCACTACCCACCACCACCACCACCACCCTCAACTCATGATAGGGCCTCTGAATCGAGTGTATCGCACACTTGCAGAAAAAGTTTCTTTTTCCTTGATTTATTTTTCGACATTGTGGTATTATGGGATTTAACACAACTTCAAAGTAATAATACCCATTTTGTAGTATCTCCTTTTGTGTTCACTTGCGTGCATTGTGATTTTGGTGTGCCTCTTTAATTGTGAATATGAATAAATGATAAAAACCAGATTTTTTGAAGTTTTTGTAAATTTTCATAAAATTTTAACAAAGACTAAAAAGTCAAATGATCTGAAAATTATATATGAGACAGAACATTTACATATTACCAAGCATACAAAATTTCAATGAATTTTATCGAGTTGTTTCTGAGATATAGGTGTTTTATTGGGGTACCCGTTGATTGTACAGTCCCCCCCCCCCCCCCCCACCAAATACCCCCATGCTGGGAGTGCATTTCTCTTGTAAAACAGACAGGGCTGAAAGAGTTCAGCACTTCTCATTTTCTTGAATGCTGTTTTAGCTTGGTCAATTCTACTGGATAATTTTAAGGTGCATCTGCCGTTTAATGAAATGACTGTTTCCAAATATTTGAACTTATCAACTTGTCTCAATGCTGTGTCATTTACTGTTCTTTTACATGCGAGGTTTTATTCTATTTTAATGATTGGTCCAGCATTCCTCACTGTCCCCAATATTTTCCAGAACACTGTATTTGTTTTTGAACATATACGCTAAATTGTCCTTAAGTTGATTCATCTGTCTTTAAGAATCAAAGATTTAGATTGATGTTATTTTGATTTGTTTTCTTTCCATTCGTTTCAGCCTAAATTTTCCCATTACAGGATTGTGGTCACTGTTGCAGTCTGCGCCTGTTAAAGTGTTTGCTATCAGTAAAGAACTTCTAAATCTCTTATTTTATCAGGACGTAATCAATTTGATTTCTAGAGATGTCTCCTGGATTCATCCGTGTCCATTTTCTTCTGTTAGGTTGTTCAAACGAATTGTTTCCTATTAAAGATTAATTTATTTGTGCCAGTGAACAAATGTTTCTGCCCTTTCATTTCGCATGCCAAGACCATGAGGTCCAACAATGTCATTTACGATTTCCTGTCCCACTTCAGCATTATGATCTCCCATTAATGATTGTATGTGATTTACATTGAGCCTGGCTGTTTCTGACTCTACATAGTAGTTGTCAATCTCTTCCTCAGTACTTGCAGATGATTGTGCACATACTTGGACGATGTTGATATCAAACGATTTGCCCTCCAGTCTAACTAATAAAACGTAGTCTGATATGGCCCAGCATCCTTTGATAGACTTGACTTGTCACTGTCCATCATGATACCTACCCCTCTTTCACGTGTCTCTTCCAGAATATACAATTTTTATGCTTGCCTGATGTCATCACGCCTGCTTCCCTCCATCGCATCTATCCCATGACTACCCGCAAGGCAGTGGGGGCTGTCGGAAGGTTTTATGGCACCTCCCTTCGCCAAGACGATCCCTTCTTCGAGCACATGAGGCATTTAATGAAACATCTGTACCACCAGACGTAATCTTCGCTCTGCCCGATCAACACCATTTGGTTCACGACTTGCTAAACAGCTAACCTCCATATCTGGAGGTCCTTACCCTATCCATCACCTGGGGACGCGCTGGGCTGGGTATGATAATAGCCCACACTATAACTACAAGGGTGCAACTTAGAAAAAGTCAAAAAACGGAATGGGGTCCAGGGGCCAAAGCTTTTTATTTTAACTGAATCTTAATTTAAGCTTTCTTCTGCAATTATTCTTGACAGTTCCGTCGATTAAGGCGACATATTCGCCTTCTTTCACCGCTGGCATCGTGAAGTTCGCTCAACATGCGAAGCTCGATAATAGCGGCGATTTCCGGAAGTTGATGCGAGATTTCGCAACGGAGCATGCGCATTGACTTTCAAAGCTTCACTCACAACAGTGCTTCCGCTTTCCTTTCTACACCGGAGAGTAACCGTCGCAAAACATTCACGTTCGATAAACGATTTTGGACCACACAAAAAAATGACCCTAGCTCGGCGATTTTTTCAAAAAACGGATTTTCCGTTTCTGACTTTTGAAAAAGCGGATTCTGTCGTCAAACGGAAAAAGTTGCACCTATGTAACTACAGTGACTCCAGCACTTCTCTATGCTCTTTCCATTACCTGGGACAGACTGAAATCCATGTATGTCCACTTTTTTATGTTGTCCTCATACCTCTCCACTGGTCTACCTATTTTTCTGCCTCCTGGAATTGCGTTTGCAGGACAGTCTTCACAAGGCCAAATGTCTAGTGGTATGGCCGTATCTGGCCGTACTCCTTCACTAATCTTTGAAAAAAATTATATAACATAATTATGCAAGATTATCAATGCTAAAGTCACGAGTCGAACTTTTATTGTTTTTAAATAACAAAACAGACAAGACAGCAAATGGCAATGATTAACAGGAATGTGATCATGAGAATATCACAAAGGGAAAGCATGCACGCGTACAGGCGTCACACGTCAGACTGTTTTTTGACCGATTGCTATCAGATGATAATTTGGGAGAAAGGTGGCAGAATACTTTAGACGGTCGCCTCCATTTTCTTCTCATTTCGGGCTGGAATCGAACCGAACGTCTATTCTTCAAAGATATACTGTATGGGATATGGTATGTGTGTGCGTGTGTGTGTGCGAGCGAGTTAAGTGTGTTGTGTGTGTGTGTGTGTGTGTGTGTGGTGTGTGTGGTGGTGTGTGTGTGTGTGTGTGTGTGTGTGTGTGTGTGTGTGTGTGTGTGTTGTGTCTGTATCTGGTAATTTTTTAACTGACAATAAGTGATGATGATGTGTGTGTGTCTGTATGCGGTGTGTGGGCGCGGTCGTGCGTGTGAGTAGTGTGCTCGTGTGTGGCGCGCACGTGTGCGTGTTTATCTGTATGACCATCCTGGCAATGATCTACGCTGTTTATAATAAAAGCATAAAATATTCTTGGATATTGTCCAGACTAACGACACACGACAGGCAGACAATTCTTCTCTCGAAGATCCTGTTCCCCACCCACGCCTCTTTCCATCGCTAGTTAAACAATACTTCTAATCTTGCCCCACCAAGTTATTTTTCACACTGTCTGAGTGGGTAAGCAAGTGAATGAAAGAGAGAGAGAGAGAGAGAGAGAGAGAGAGAGAGAGAGAGAGAGAGAGAGAGAATGAGACGGAAAGAGAGACATAGAGTGAAAGAGATACAGAGAAAAGAAAAGGAGACATGAGAAGAGACAGAGGGAGGTTGGGAGGGACAGTGACAGACAGAGAAGAAGAGAGAGAAAGAGAAGAGAGGACAAAGACCGAGAGAGACAGACAGACAGACAGAGAGAGGAGAGAAAGACGCTTGACGCGCTTAGCGCGCCATTTATTGACGTAACCATATACATAGTTTTAGCGCCAAGGGTATAACTCATCCCTCTCATGCTGGCAACAAATGTAAATAAAGGGAAAACAAATAAAGAAAACAAAAAAATGGAAGATTCAAATAAAAAGCAAAAAAGTAATATTTACAAGATCAAAACAGTTTTCAGTAGAAATGGACATGCGTGACCATCCGACCATGCCTAATATTGAACTTTACTATTTTGGTTAGGGAAAAGATATAGTCTTAACAGAAGACTTTTTCATATTGAAATTAAAGCAGCAATGTTCTTTCTTATCCCATGTGCTTCTGCGATGTATTTGGAAATTGACTGTAAATTCTGTCTTTTCACATGCTAATATTGACCTTAGATCATGTCTTAACGCTGCTCTGGAGGAAAATATATTACATATATTTCTAACAGTGCTATAAGCTTCACATTCAAAAATAAAATGATTTTCGTCTTCCTTTTTTGGTGGCATAATCTACAAAATAAACCATTCTCACTGCTCCGCTGAAACCATCTTCGACTCTCATCAAGACCAAGTGTTCTTGTCTAAAACTTGCAAGTAGGCTCCGGTGCCATCTATTTGTAACAACTGAAAGATATTTTTCTGCCTGGAAAATGTTTTTAAAGGAGAAATACCATGCACATTTTGTATCTTCTTCTACCTGGGAATGCCAATTTTGTTTATAAGAGCCGATTAAACGGTCTTTGAATTCAGACAGAAATGCAATTTCACTACCTACACCCTGACTAATCCAAACTATTCCAAACCCATTATTTGTCAATATGTTCTTTAAATTGTTTATCCAATTATGTTTTCCTCTTTCGTGTTCGTATAGCATCGTATCATAAGCCTGTCTACATAATCTTGTTGTTGGTAGTTTCAAAATTCTTAGCCAGTACTTTACACACTTAACGTTTGTACGGATACTTAACGGAAATCTGCCACTTTCTCCATACGCCATTTTATTAGAAGAATGAACTGGCACGTTGAGAAAACGTTTGATTGCAAATGTATGTAGGCCTACAATTTCCATGTGTTTATTTTCTAAAGTACCCCAAACTTCTCCTGCGTATGTTAGTATTGGTTCAATTTGTGTATCAAAAAGCTTCCAATAAGGGGTGGGGTCAACAGAGTTTAATTTTTTCATCGCTCTCAATATTTCAATTACGCCCCTTTTTGCTTTCGTACACATTTCCGTCCAGGCTGCTGTCAGGCTTAATTTCGTAGTAAAAATTAGTCCAAGATATTTATACGAATTGATCACTTTAACCTGACAATCCCCATACCGACAATTTTCATTTTTTGAAAGGTGCCCACCCTTACGGAAAACAAGTATATTGGTTTTTATCAAGATTAACACTTAAACATAATCTGTCTGCTTCTTGTTTTAGAATGTTTAACTGATTTTGTAGTCCAAAAGCTGTATCCGAGATGAGTACTATATCATCCGCAAATAACATCAAAAAAAACTTCAATAGCTCCTGGGATAATTTGTACACTGTGCCGTTCATTTTTGGATAATTCAATAGCTAATTCATTTATGAAAAAAGAAAACAATTGAGGACTTATTTACATCCTTGCTTCACTCCTCCTGGACAGTTGAAAAACACTGTGTACAAACACTTATCTCTCACACAAGCTAATACTGTATCATAAATTCCTCTCACTGCTCTATACAGTTTTCCGTTCACGCCACACTTTCGCAACACATTCCACAATGCATTCCTGTTTACAGAGTCGAACGCTTTCCTGAAGTCAATGAATGCTATGTATGATTTAGAATTTCTATACAAGTATTTCTGTACTAATGCATATAATGTAAATATGTGGTCCACAGTACTATACCCTGCTCTAAATCCAGCTTGCTCTTCAATAATATTTTTTCCCTTTCTGCCCATTTAGTTAGTCTTTTATTCAATATGTATGTAAAAACCTTTCCTACAATACTTGTGAGTGCTACTCCTCTGTAATTGTCTGGATTATTCTTATCTCCCTTTTTATGTATTGGTACTATAATAGATTTAGACCAAGCTATTGGGAAATATCCCTTCTCAAATAATACGTTAAACAAATCAAGCAAGAAGTTGAGTACAGCTGTATTTGCCTGTTATAGCATTTCACAGATTACATTATCAATACCGGCACTTTTGCCTATTTTCAAATGCCTTACCCCATCCATAACTTCCCTCATGTTAATCGGGTCATTAAATATAGGTTCTTCTAAGTATTATTCTCCGTTTATTTCTATCAAATTCTCATTTTGATCTTCGCTCTCCTCAGCATTGAATACTCTATAAAAATGGTCATGCCATTGTTGTAGGCTAATGTCATTATATATCACACTTTTTCGATTGACAGTTCTAATTGTTGACCAGAACAGTTTTGGATCATTTACTGATTCTTTCAGCGTTCGTAGTCTGTTCTCATCACATTTATCCTTTTTTTCTGTTTAATCATTTGAGTATATAGCTTTCCTTCTTTAACATATAATTCTTCACACTCTGCCAAATCCGTTTTGGCTCTTCTTAAACCTCTCAATAAACACTTTACGTTTCTTCTCTTCCTTGCACATTCTTCGTCAAACCAATCATTTCTTTTCGTCCTCTTTCTACCAGTTACTCGAGCCATACATGCTGCTGCTCCACACATTGCATTCACAAATATATCAACAGATTCATCAACATCATTAATCATCCTCTCTTTTGCTCTTTCTAAACACTCTTTGAATTCATCTGACTCTTAATTCATTCTTGTACACATTCACAAATTCATTCGACCACACAACTCTTTCACCCACACCTGTAGCATTATCATCTCCCCTATTACAGTTGCCAATCTCCCATGACAATTCGACAAGCATATGTGCCATGAGTGTAATCTGTCACTCACACACAAATCAAAGTCACCACCCAAAATTGCTGATACAATGAAATAATCAATAACACTAAATCCATTAGGTCCAACAAACGTAAACTCCCCATTGTAATCTCCCTTACAAGTACCATTAATAATACCCATCAAACATAAATCAAGGAGCGATGAACCAAAAGTACTAATAACAGAGTCTTTTGAGTGACGCACTTTGCACTCATCCTCATCATGATCAAAAACTGGAATACATACAGGTACATCTTGCGCTGTAGGCTGCTCTTCGCTTGTTCTGGCATTAAGGTCTCCAAACATAATTATATACCAGTCCTCTTCTTGAGTACATTGTAACAAACGCTCTTCAACAATAATAACACCATTTTTAATCATCGTATTATCATAATAACACCATTTTTAATCATCGTATTATCATAATAACACCATTTTTAATCATCGTATTATCATAATAACACCATTTTTAATCATCGTATTATCATAATAACACCATTTTTAATCATCATATTATCATATACTGCACTTGCTTCAGGTGGGACATAGCAGGCAACCAACAATATGTCTTTATCAATATTAAACAAAGCTTTATCAACTTTAACGGCAATTACGTTATCAATTCCAATGTTAACAGTTTCTTTTACACGTAAACTTAATGTTTTCTTTATCATGAACAGGACTCCTCCTGAGTTTCTTCCTCGTGCTGACATTTTTTTTGTTTTTTTTGGAGAACTAAATTTCTCAAAGTCTATAAACAAGTTGCTAAAGTCAAAATTTCTGTCAACAAATGTTTCAGTTAAGCATACGAAATCAAAAGAAATTACATAATTAATGAAGTCTGCATCATTTAATTTGCTATAAAGTTTTCAACATTACAGCTGAGGAACGGATATTTATGTGTTGGATAGTCGGCTATCTGTTATTGTGATGCACCAGATCGAAGCTGCCTGACACTGACACGCTTGGTGTCTTGCCCTGACCCAGTTTGCCTTCCCCCTCTGCTCGACATTTGCCCCCTCCACGTGTGAATCGTGCGTCACGCCCACCACGTGCACTACAGCCACCCCGTGTCCCCCCTCTGCTTTCTTGGTCTCCTCTTGGCCTGCTGACGTCACTGCCTGCACGATGTTTCGCCATTGGTTCGTCTGACTTTGATCTCCCGTCACGTGATGAGTGCCAGGGAAATCCCCAATAACTAGGCCACTGTTTTGACTCAGTGAAGATCGGGTTTCCCCATCAGCTGGTGTGACACGCCCCCCCCCACTCTGCCGTTGATCATCTGCTATGCCTGTATCTGTTTCACCCATTCCCGTCACAGCTGCAGAGGTCGTTGCTCCCTGAGAGTAAGAGTGACTTCTGGGATCAGGACGTCTGGGCCCCACAGTTAACCATTTGACCCCTGCAGCCTGTCCACCAGCATCCCGCATTGTCAACTAGGCTAACAGAGCAAAAACTTAACCCTGTGATTCCCTCACCCTATCCACCAGCCTTCTGCAAGAAACTGGTGGAGAGGGGGAGGGAGACAAAGGGTTAAGTTTTTTGCAGTCGGTAGATAGGGTGCGATAGTCAAAGGGTTAACTTTCCATTGACAAAATGCTGCTTTCCCCTCCTCTCTTGCCTGTCTCACAATAGTGGCCAGCCTACGTGTCAGATCATTTGCTATTCTGACCCCCTTGTCTCTCAGTTTTGCCCTGTAGTCTTGATCTGTCAGCACTGTCATCTTGTCTCACCACCGATTGAATTTGATGACCATGGGCTGGCTGTACCTTAGCTGACCCACCTCCCTTTGATAGCTTGCTGAACACCCACACGATGTGCCCTATAATGTCTCCTTCCTCCCATGTTTTGGGGC
The DNA here is from genome assembly GCA_030674185.1 of Monoplex corrugatus. Lineage (NCBI taxonomy): Eukaryota > Metazoa > Mollusca > Gastropoda > Littorinimorpha > Ranellidae > Monoplex > Monoplex corrugatus. The sequence continues at coordinate 71,783,478 of JAPXFY010000018.1, forward strand.
CCTTGCACACTGTTCAAAACATCAGTCACTGCACGAGCACACGAGTCATAGTCGTCTATTTCACTGCTCTGTAAAACACCATACATTCGGAGGTTATCCCGACGGGAGAACTGTTTTAGCCTATCAATCTCTGTAGACAGAGACCTAACCTCCTCAGTCAAATTATTCACTGTCATAGTTAGCTCCCTGTCTCTTCCTTTCTCTGTGTAGTGTCAGCAAACAGGTCAGACATATCTGATATAATGTTTTCCATGGCTGCAGCTAGTCGATTGTTTTCTCTCTCTAGCCTATCACACCTCTGATTAATACACTCACACTTTTCCTTGACTTCACACAGTTCTCTCTAAATGGCAGTCAGGTCAGGTCTTTCTTGATTTCTTCATTTTGTTGTTTATGCTCCTTCTAAATGGCACTCAAGTCTTTCTTCATTTCATCATTTTGTTGTTTGTGCTCCTGCCTCTGATCGTGTATGGCTTTTAGAATATCTTTAGCCCAGTCCGGCGGATTGCTACTGTTCTCTACTTTTTCATTCACATTTTCACTTGCTTCATATGTTTCTTCAGGTGCTTCAGTCACTTCCGGTCCAGGGTTTTGCTCCACGTCATTGCTTAGCTTCAGCCTCCACAGTGAAAACACAGCATTGACTGCACACAGTGCGACAAGCACAGGCACATGTAAACTGGCGTGTTGACATACATTTTCACCGTCATAACTGTCCAACTTGGCTGTCGGCACAGTTGCCTGAAAGGCACTGCACTCTCCGAATGCAGAAAATTCGGAGCCGAAAAGCAGGGAAGCATTATCGTCGAGGCAGACCGTGCTGAAGTTATCCAGTCCGCTCCAAAACAAAAACAATACGAAGCAGCCACACATGTAGGTCACGATGACATTGTAGACAGTCATATCAATATCTACTTTTCCAGTGCTCACCTGTTTTGCTTTTCACACTGGACGCACACCTAACTTTGCACTGAACAGACCTATTCGGACCCTCCACAGACACACGTCAATCATTTTCACGGTGCAGACGACGGTCACTTTCAGTACAAAGTTCAATGGAACAGTACACTCGCTGCAAACGCTCGGACTTGATATTTTTTGCAGAGCGGTTCACACTCGCTGCTTACTCGTCGCCATCTTTTTCGTGCCTCCCCCCTCCCCTCCCGAGAGAGAGAGAGAGAGAGAGAGAGACGGAGGGGGAGAGAGAGAGAGACGGAGGGAGAGGGAGAGAGAGACGGAGGAGAGAGAATCGGAGGGGGAGAGAGAGACAGAGGGAGAGAGGAGAGAAGGAGGGAGAGGGGGAGAGGAGGGAGGGGGGAGAGAGGGAGAGGGAGAGAGAGAGACAGAGAGAGATTAAATTAAAACAAAACGAGACAGAGAGAGAGAGAGAGACGGAGGGGGAGAGAGAGAGACGGAGGGGGAGAGAGAGAGAGACGGAGGGGGAGAGAGAGAGAGACGGGGAGGGAGAGGGAGAGAGAGAGACAGAGGGAGAGACGGAGGGAGAGAGAGAGGGGAGAGAGAAAGAGAGAGAGAGAGAGAGAGAGAGAGAGAGATTTTTAGATTAAAACAAAACGAGACAAAGAGAGACGTGCAGAAAGATAATGGGGAGGGGGGAGGGGAGAGACAGAGAGACAGATATAGAGAGACAGAGAGAGACAGAGACAGAGAGCTCAGAACTGAAAACATTCATTTGCGCTAAGAACCCAAGATAGGGCAGTAAGACACACACTGGTTCCCTGCGCTAAGAACCCAAGATAGGGCTATAAGACAGACTGGTTCCCCGCGCTAAGAACCCAAGATAGGGCTATAAGACACAACTGGTTCCCCGCGCTAAGAACCCAAGATAGGGCTATAAGACACACACTGGTTCCCTGCGCTAAGAACCCAAGATAGGGCTATAAGACACACACTGGTTCCCTGCGCTAAGAACCCAAGATAGGGCTATAAAACACACACTGGTTCCCTGCGCTAAGAACCCAAAATAGGGCTATAAAACACACACTGGTTCCCTGCGCTAAGAACCCAAGATAGGCTATAAGACACACACTGGTTCCCTGCGCTAAGAACCCAAGATAGGGCTATAAAACACACACTGGTTCCCTGCGCTAAGAACCCAAAATAGGGCTATAAAACAACACTGGTTCCCCGCGCTAAGAACCCAAGATAGGGCTATAGGACACACACTGGTTCCCCGCGCTAAGAACCCAAGATAGGGCAGTAAGACACACACTGGTTCCCCGCGCTAAGAACCCAAGATAGGGCTATAAGACACAACTGGTTCCCCGCGCTAAGAAACCAAGATAGGGCTATAAGACACACACTGGTTCCCTGCGCTAAGAACCCAAGATAGGGCTATAAAACACACACTGGTTCCCTGCGCTAAGAACCCAAAATAGGGCTATAAAACACACACTGGTTCCCTGCGCTAAGAACCCAAGATAGGGCTATAAGACACACACTGGTTCCCTGCGCTAAGAACCCAAGATAGGGCTATAAAACACACACTGGTTCCCTGCGCTAAGAACCCAAAATAGGGCTATAAAACACACACTGGTTCCCCGCGCTAAGAACCCAAGATAGGGCTATAGGACACACACTGGTTCCCCGCGCTAAGAACCCAAGATAGGGCTATAAGACACACACTGGTTCCCCGTGCTAAGAACACAAGATAGGGCTATAAGACACACACTGGTTCCCCGCGCTAAGAACCCAAGACAGGGCTAAAAGACACACACTGGTTCCCCGCGCTAAGAACCCAAGATAGGGCTATAGGACACACCTTGTTCCCCGCGCTAAGAACCCAAGATAGGGCTATAAGACACACACTGGTTCCCCGCGCTAAGAACCCAAGATAGGGCTATAGGACACACACTGGTTTCCCGCGCTAAGAACCCAAGATAGGGCTATAGGACACAGACTGGTTCCCCGCGCTAAAAACCCAAGATAGGGCTATAAGACAGACACTGGTTCCCCGCGCTAAGAACCCAAGATAGGGCTATAGGACACAGACTGGTTCCCCGCGCTAAGAACTCAAGATAGGGCTATAAGACACACACTGGTTCCAACATGTTAATAATTAATGATTTTACCAGTTACAGATTTCATATTTCACGTTATCATCTTTAAGAATTTTTGAGTTCTTAGGTCTTGGCGAACTTATTAATAACATTATTTTTAACATTTCCGGACATGTTTGACTGAAAGTTAATAACAGGCACTGGTCCATTATGTGAACTTTACTAACACCGTCACAACCCTGCTGTATAATCTATTTCATGGCACAAGAAAAAGAAATTATCTGTGTCGCTTTCTAATTTTGGTTCTCTTTGATCTTAACCTATCCCTAAACAGTAATCGTTAATTTCATCTTACTTTGTCTGAAAATACGGGCCCTATATCTGGGTCATAACCATTAGAACGAACTTAACACCGCAAAACAGGAGAACTCATCGTGTGCCTTGACTATCTTGCTTAGAACTCTTTGATTTGATTTGGTCTTACACAAAACAATAGCCATAGCCATAAATACTGCTTAGTCAGAAAATATGTGTACACACTAACACGCACACACAGCGCGCGCGTGCACACACACACACACACACACACACACACACACACACACACACACACACACTATCAAGACAATGGGTTCCATCTGAACCCCCCCCCCCCCTCCATCCGTCTCCTCGACGCATTTATCATAACAATATTAACATTCGGTCTAAGCCTTTCGTTTTTTCTCACCAAAGCACACGGGTGAATCAAAGGACAGCAGGAAAGATCATTGACGAGAGCAGGAAACACGAGGCCCCGAAACACCTGGTATTCCATACACAGGTTGACCAATAACAGACAGGAGTAGAGAATCTTTGTTGCTTCCCTACATAAGACCAATAACAGACAGGAGTAGAGAATCTTTGTTGCTTCCCTACATAAGACCAATAACAGACAGGAGTAAGAATCTTTGTTGCTTCCCTACATAAGACCAATAACAGACAGGAGAAGAGAATCTTTGTTGCTTCCCTACATAAGACCAATAACAGACAGGAGTAGAGAATCTTTGTTGCTTCCCTACATAAGACCAATAACAGACAGGAGTAGAGAATCTTTGTTGCTTCCCTACATAAGACCAATAACAGACAGGAGTAGAGAATCTTTGTTGCTTCCCTACATAAAGAACGCAGCAGGTAAATAAGTAACGTCATCTAACATTCACTTGGCAAAAACACAGCCAAAGTGTAGACCGCATTTTTGTTCTGATGTACAGCAATGGCAAAACAAAAGGGGACGTAAATGGACGAGTTCAGCCTTCGCGACTAATAACGACTTTCATATTTGACACAGCTACTGGGCAAACGGACAATCTCACTCAAGCTCTATAACACGTTTTCTTTTACATCAGAAAACAACACAGCTAATAGCTAACTGCGCGAGCAAAACTTACGTAAGATAAAATAAACAGAAATAACAAATAAATAACCAGAAGAACAAGAAAACCAATATAAGCGCGTATCCAACAAAACAAAACAAAACAAGCGCAAATTTTCGGCCAACTAGCCTTTGTCAAGCGCGAACGCACGGTCACAAACAGATCACAGACACCAAACAATGGATAATAAAAACGGGACTAAAAACTTCCCTGCCGCCTCGTCCAGTGGGTAGAACGCTTGACAAAGGCTAGTTGGCCGAAAATTTGCGCTTGTTTTTTGTTTTGTTTTGTTGGATACGCGCTTATATTGGTTTTCTTGTTCTTCTGGTTCTTGTTTGCTTGGGCGCGGGCAGTCACATTTGTTTTGGATCATCAAATAAATAATTAATCGAACTGTGACTGATAGAGCCAAGAGAAAAAAAACAAAAAAAAGTGGTACAGTAATAGGAAGGGAGAATCACTACTATGGGAAGGTCCATGCAAAATCCATGGTAACTTTCCATAAATGCCACAGAATAACTTCGCTACTGATGTCTTAACCAAAACACTTCACCACCACTCCGCCTTTTAAGACAGCGATACGAATGGACAGAGATAAGAGGGAACTAGGACTAAAGGTAAGCCAGTGCGAGACGACCCCCCCCCCCCATCCCTCATCTCTCCCCCAGGACTTCATCAGACAGCACATTTATCTCTTACAGTGGATGGCCTTGTGACTCCCGAGTGTTACTTTGTGTCTGAGGACAACAGGGCTGATTGCCAACCAAAACATTTCATTATGGCCCAGCTCTAACTAGCGAGGTCTGCACCAGGAGAACTCTACGGAGGGTGAAAGGGAATTGGGTAAATGGCATGCTAAAGGGATGATCAACCAGGCGTTGCTGTGATACAGTAGTACAATACTGTTTGTTCGTAAAACAAAGTGACGTCATCATCCAACCGTTTCTGATGTTTGACGGAAACTGTCCTCGAACTCGAAATTTTATCAGATATGGACAAGAGATAATCAATCACTATGAGATTCGCCATTTATAAAACATATCTGCCTGCTCTCATTTTCTCATAACAGGGAATCTTTTGAATTCACAAGAGTTTTTTTTAAAAATTTAAATTGAACTTTATTACACGCAAGAGTTTTGCGGGAGAGCATTCTGCCAGAATACATGGACTACAACATTAACCCTTTGACTCCCGCACCCCCATCCACCAACTGCAAAAACTTCATCCTTTCGACTCCCTCGCCCTATCCACCGTTCCTGCAGGAAGCTGGTGGATAGGGTGAGGGAGTCAAAGGGTTAAGTCTTTGCTTTGCTAGTATGCTTGACAATGCCGGGGCAGGAGTCAAAGGGTTAAAAAAAAGTCCTGAAAGCATCCAGACCATGTTTCCAACTCAATCAGGGATCAAAGTGAAAAGTAAAGTTTGATGAGCTGACCTAGGTGGTTCTTTTTTCCTCACTCTAAGATGTCATACACTGGTTTGTGCTGTTTATCAAATTTGGAGCCCTCAACCCCAGTCATACACTTGTATCGAGCACACAATAATAATAATAATAATTACAATATTTATATAGCGCAAAATCTTGATAAAAATCAAATCTAATCGCTGAACAGACACACACTCACGCACGCAACACACACACACACACACACACACACACACACACACACACACACACACACATACACACAAACACACACGGCTATAAATGGGGAGAAAGAACACAACACGTTGCATTGATGCTTGACAGTTCCTGACCATAGATCAACCACTTAAATAGGGAACTGGTTGAGGGGGGAGGGGGTGAGTGAGTGCAAGATGGCTTCACAGGAATTCTGACCCAAAAAAAAAAAAAATTTCTCTCGGTAGATGGTTTTTGTGACTTATGGTAATACCTCATATCGGCGGACAACAAAGCCAGTTGCCAACCAAATCATTTCACTGTGGGCACTACAGACAAGGATGGTAACGTGAGTGCGGACTCAGGCAGGTGAAAAATGAAAGAGAAGTGGGAAAGGGACAAGTCAAAGTGTGTGACATCCTCACATCACATAGATTCAAGCAGAAACTTTAATTCGGTGGAAGAAGGCCTTATCACTTACTGGAAGAGTGGAACAGTCTTTGTCTGAAGACTTCGGTGCAAGTCACCAACCAAAACATTTCTCCGTGCCCTGCCCTGGCTGACAACGACATAATTAGGGATGGGGACCCAGTGAAGGGTACTGGGAACTGGGACACGGCGTGGGGTGGGGGGGGGGGAGAGCAAGTTAACCCTTTCTCCTTCACTCATGGCAGGTAGCTGGTGTTTCTGAGGACAACACAGCCAAAGCGCGAGGCAAAACAACTCATCACAACTCAACTCTGATTGACAAGAGGCAAGAAAGAAAACAAGTGGAACGGTGAAAAGGAATAAGGGGACACGGCAAGTAAAGGGGCTAGTCCATTTTCTGGCACTGTAGTGTAACAATCATACAGCCTGTCTGTTCCCAAGGTAACAAACAGCGACATGGTGTCGCGATCCACAGCGTCTCACGTTTAATGGAATCCCTCGTGTTCTAGGTTTCATTAAAAATGAATCATGCAAGTAACCACTCAAACTGAGCTTCGAAAAGTAACTCACTAGCACTCTTTATTGAATTAATGTGTTTACAAAGCCCTTTCCAATGCTGATCCTCCAGCCCAAAGCGTCAATTCTTGTTAAGCTTTATTATGTATGCACTTACAGTTTCGTGGGACACTGCCTGGATGACTGGACTACAACATTAACCCTATGACCCCCGCATCCTATCTTATGGTGGATAGAGCGAGTGAGTCAAATGTTAAGTTTGTGCTTTGCCATCATAGTTGACAATGCAGGATGCCGGTGGACTGGCTGCAGGAATCAAAGGGTTAAAAGAATAAACCAAAGATTTGGTTTCTGAATCAAGATGGAACTCAACTGGAAAACAGTTTGACTCCTTGACCCAATTTCTTAGCTCTCTCTCTAAACCATGACCGTCATACAATGTACTGTGCAGCTTATTAAAAGCAGAGCATCCAGTCCACATCCGCATCATGTGACACTAAGCTGACAGTGGGTTGACCACTTACGAGGGAACTGGTAATTAACGCAAGGCAGCCCTGCAGGTATGCAGCTATAATCTTCTCTTTCACAGTGGACGGCTTTGTGACTTGGGGTCACATTTCTGTCTCATGACAACAGGACTATTTGCCAACAAAACATGTCATCATACAGCAGACCGAATTGACAAAGACAAAACTACGGTTGGGGGGGGGGGTGGGGGTTAGAGGACCCAAGAGGGGTGAGGGGGAAGAGGACCCAAGAATGATGAAGAAAACTGGGGACAGGGCAAGTTAAGCAGCTGACCCACCATCAGGTGCTGACATCCAAAGGTCATACAATACTGTCTGTTCCGAAGCAACCAGAAGAAGAATGACCACTCTATCTAGCATTATGTGATGTCAAATGGGGGTCCCTCGTGTTCTAAATATTCATCGGAAGCGGATATGCCATAATCAACACTGAACCAACTTGTGCACTGTTATTATTATTTCTAAAGCCCAGCCGACTGCGTAGAGTCATATCAGGGCTACAACCGTTTCAAAACACACACAATGCTTCAACAGGAAAAGAAAAAGAAAACAATTAAGTACATATATCAATGCATCCCCACACATAATCTAAGGAGATGCTCATGGCATTGACCACTCCGTCCAAATGATCACACAGAGGATTTAAAAAACAATAACTAAGCTTTGTAAGAGACTGCACTCTTGTATGACGGAGCATGGCTAGAGGACTGACAACTAAGGAAGTAACTGAAATGTAAGTAGCAGAGCCAGATGGCGTGAGATGCCACAATAGGAATTCAGATACAGAAACTTCACTCAGCTGACAGGAATTCATACAGAATCTTCTCGAAGGATGGCCTTATGACTAGGTAACGTTTTGTGTCCAGGGACAATGGGCTAGTTGCCAACCCGAAAGTTTCAACCATGACTGATCTGCTGACAAAACTGGGGGGTCATCAGGGACTGAATGAGAGGGAACTGGGGAACGGGATTTCTTTGAACTTTTTGACTCCCGCACTCTGTCCACGAGCATCCTGCATCGTCAACCATGCTAGCAAAGCAAAAACTTAACCCTTTGACGTCCTCACCCTATCCACCAGCGTCCTGCAGGAAGTGGTAGATAGGGTGAGGGAGTCAAAGGGTTATGTTTGCAATTGGTGGAAAGGTTGCGGGAATCGAAGGGTTAAAAGTAGTATTTCCCCATAGATCATACAATCATATGAAATGACGGGCGCTGTGGTCAGGTGGATAAACGTCGAGCCTTCCAATCGTCAAGTCCTTGGACTGATCGCCAAGACATCTTCCGTCTGGTGTGTACAGGGTGGGAATTTTTTCCGATCTCCCAGGTCAGCATGTGTGCAGAACTGTCAATGCCTAAACCCCTTTCGTATGCATAACATCAAACAGCACGTTAAAGATCATGTAAGTAATGTAAGTGGCTGGCTTATGGAAACACGAAAACACCAAGCATGCACGCCCAACGAAGACAATATCGAGCTTGGTCATTCCTCAAATGGTCAGTGTATCCATCTGAGGCATTCTTAGTTCAGATCAGATGCGTTTATGCCTCATATATCCTCCTCAGGTTCCAGAAAGCTTCTACAGTAATGCTGCTCAGCTAGTATTCATATCTTCATTATATCAACGTATCTCCCCTTTTTCTCAAATGATTGCACTCGCTTCCTGTTGAATCCAGAATCAATCATAAATTTCCTCATTATGTTTCGCATCCGTGTCTAGAACAGTCCCTAAGTATCTCTCTGACATTCTGAACATCTGCAACCCACACAGAAAGTTCTGTCCTTTAGAATATTCTATGACCCATCTTTGGTCAGCGTAGTATTGAACGAACTCCCTGTCCATATCAGACATCCATCTTCTGTCACTCCCCTCAAATCTGTTCTGAACTCATCTTTTTCAATTGTAGTATCTCTCTCTCTCTCTCTCTCTCTCTCTCTCTCTCTCTCTGCGCGCATGAGTGAGTGAGTGTATGTATGTATGTTGTTGTGTGTGTGTGTGTGTGTGTGTGTGTGTGTTGTGTACACTTGCTTTTGTGCTAGTGTTTTTATATCTATCTGCTCTATTTGTGAGAGAGAGAGAGAGAGAGAGAGAGAAGTGTGTGTGTGTGTGTGTGTGTGTGTGTGTGTGTGTGTGTGTGTGTGTGTGTGGTGTGTGTGTGTGTGTGTGTGTGTGTGTGTACTCTGTGTGTATGTGCGCGTGTGTGACAGACAAACAGAGAGACAGACAGACAGACAGACAGAGACAGAGAGAGACAGAGAGAGAATTAATCGTCATTATTGTATCATTATATTAATATTATTATTTTCATTCAGATGATGATGATGATGAGATCATCATCATCATCATCACCATCATCATCAGTATTATTATTATCATTATCATTCTTCTAATTTATTACTATTATATCATTATTATGGATCCGATCCACCTTTTGCAGACATAACAATGTTGTAGCACAGTCGGCATACCGTAAAAAAATGTGCAAGGATTTCTTCATACACACACACACACACACACACACACACACACACACACACACACACACACACACACAAAACAACAAAAAAACAACAACAGGTGAATGAATCGGTAAGACAGAAAAATTGAAAAGAGCAGGCGTTAGGCAAAAACGAAAGAGAAATGATATGGAAAAAAAAAGACATTTCTAGCACAAAATTATACATATAATTATACAGAAAGAACCCCTGGCATTACTATGGGAGAGGAATGAAAATGAATGTAGGGACGAAGGTCACCGACGGTGGGGTGAAGGGGGTGGGGGTCAATGACGTGTGATGACTGTGTGACACAAGCTTATGCTACACAGTAACACGAAAACGGGTGAGTATAACCGCGTCTGTTTCCACATCATGCCCATGGGTAAGCGCAACCTTTTCTGCCTCACTGCCAACACGGGTCGTGCCCTCTCAATCTCACGGTTGGCTTGTAATGCTTCGAACGTTTACGTCGGCTTACATCGCTTAGGTGAGGACCATTTCTAAACCTATACTCTCTTTTCTCTCTATCTCTCTCTCTCTCTCTCTCCCACACCACACACACACACACACACACCACACACCACACACACACACACCCCACACACACAGACAGTTATTTTATATATCGCATGCTTTGATTTATTACTGCTATGTTTATCTGTTGAGATCTTTTTTGGTCAATGATCGCATCTACTTTTTTTTCATGCATTACTGGAAATACATCAGATCTGTTTTCACTATATAGCGAAAACATCTGCTTGTCTATGAATATATGGCCGGTAACCCATTTTGATTTTATCATTATATGTACACGTAATATATGTACATTTTTATCTTTCAACTTTTTTCTTTCAAACAAACGATACATACATATGATGAATTGATCAACCAACTGGAGAGACTCAATGTTGATGGAAAAGATCTACGAATAATCAGGAATATGTACTGGGAACAAACAGCTGCAATGAGAATAGAAAACAATATAAGCTCTTTTCAAAACATCAAAAGAGGAGTCAGACAGGGTTGTGATTTGTCACCAGATCTGTTTTCACTATATAGCGAAAACATCATGAGAAACCTAGAAGAAGACCTTGGATTAAAGGTTGGAGGGAAAATGATAAAACAACATTCGGTACGCAAATGACACCGTGCTAATTGCAGAAAATGAAAGGGACCTACAAAACCTTGTGAATATACTAGAAACAGAAAGCAAAGGTAAGGGGTTGGAACTAAACAGCAGGAAGACTGAAGTCATGGTGATCAGTAAAAAACATGAAATCCCCTCATGCAAAATAAAAACAAATGGCACAACCGTGACACAGGTTAATAAGTTCAAATACCTGGGAACGGTCATTTCATCAGACGGCGAACACATCGGAAATAGCTGGCAGAATCGGCCAAGCCAAAACAGCATTCAAGAAGATGACAAGCATTCTTACCAACAAATGCCTATCAATTAACATCAGAAAGAGAGTCCTTGAATGTTAAATAGAACAATACTGTTGTACGGATGCGAGGCGTGGACAGTCAACAAGCAAAGCCAGAGCAGGATCGAGGCAGCCGAGATGTGGTTTCTCAGAAGAATGTTGAGAGTTCCATGGACAGCAAAGAAAACAAACGAGACAGTCTTGATGGAGGCAGACACAAATAGATACTCATAAGGAAGATTAGGATAAGACAAGCAACATTTATAGGCCATTTTATGAGGAAGGGGGATTTGGAGCACTTGGTCACAACGGGAAAGCTGGAGGGAAAGAGAGCACCAGGTAGACCCAGGGAGAGAATGCTGGACGGACTTGCAGAGTGGCTGGGGATGAAGAGGGTGGGGGGATGCTGGGGGCAATGAGAGATAGAGATGGTTGGAAGTCCATGGTCGCCAACGCCATGCGGCAGGGCACCTGATGATGATGATGCATGTATGACTTTACATTTTCAACCTCAATATTTCTAGATGTTTAATCTAAATAGGCCACAATTCATTAAAACAACTTCATTCATTCGTATTCCTATTTGTGCTCCTCTTCTCTCTCTTCTCTCTCTCTCTCTCCTCTCTCTCTCTCCTCTCTCTCTCTCTCTCTCTCTCTAGCACGTGCGCGCGTGTTGTAAGCCTCATCTGCACAAAGACATTCATCTCTACTTGTAGCAGTAAAGAAGCCTGTTTTGTGCATAATACTCAGTCAAATATTCATACAGGCGACTATTTCGTCATTAATTACAACTTTCTCCATTGTTTATTTGTTTTTTATACTTGCCTTTCTTTCTTTTCCTTATTCTTATTTTGTATTTCTTTCATAGTCCATTTCATTTATTTCTTTACTTTTACATTTCTTTAATTCTAATTCAAGCATTTCGCTGTTATGTTTGCATATTCATACAACAGCAAGAACTAGCTGTAAGATTATGTCCGCTAGGACCTAATGCTAAAATCATACTTGAGTGATAAACTTTCTCTTTCCCTCTCCCCCCTCTCTCTATCCCCCCTCTCTCTCTCCCCTCTCTCTCTCTCTCTCTCTCCCTCCTTCGCCTGCCATATGTCACCAGTCCCAAGGCTTGTTACTTTTTTTCCCACGGCTATATTCTGTCTAGGATTAATATGTTTCAAATGTATGGGAAACTTGAGCACAAGAAGAAAACTGAAAGCGTGCCTAAAAAATCCCACAGGGGCTTTACAAGTATCCTAGACAAAAGAGTACTTTGCCATTCCCTCCTCCATTATCTAATAATCTCAGCCTTAATAAATGCATCTTAATGCATAAAAACTATTCATAATAATACTGTTTCATATCAAAGCAAAATATCTTCTTCAAAAAGAAACGAGAATCAAACTCCAGAAAGGGCGAGTACTCCATGTTGCCAAAACCAAGCTGGATCTTTATAAATCCACTTCAGCATATTCTGGCACAAGCTGTTTGAATGGTTTAGAAAAAATGTTTGAAAGGTTCATTATCAATAAAAACCGTTTATTTCCCCTATTCCCTTTTTAGTTTACTGAATGTATGCACATCTATACATGTTACTACAAACACTTACATAGTTGGCCATATAAGATAAATCTGCTTGTCTATGAATATATGGCTGGTAACCTGTCCATTTTGATTTTATCATTATATGTACATGTAATATATAAACATTTTTATCTTTCAACTTTTTTTTTCTTTCAAACATTTTAAAATCCATTTTAAACAAACGATACATACAAATTAAACAAAGTTACAAAGCGTAATTGCAACCTCATCATAAGGAAAAACGTCCAGTTCATGCAAAGTATCTATATGTTTAACATACAAGTATTCACACATCTGCAGAAGCATAATCACCACCAACAAAAATATACATATATACAAAACAAATATACTGCAAATTTAAAGACACAAAAAAAATAAACGAACACAGAAAAAATTACAAGCATACATGGCTAGATCTTATAAGTGAAACAGCTTAATCACAGACATACTGATGTCATGCATTTAAAAATCTAATCTAATTTTTTTCCTCACATGCGCGTACACACCCCCCCCCCCCTCTCTCTCTCTCTCTCTCTCTCATGTTGAATTAGAGGATTGGTGGACTTCTTGTAGAATTAACTGATCGGTTGATTGAATGAGGGATTGTCAACTTGACGACGTTCTGATTGACTGATCGGTCAGTATGATCGAGTGAGTAATTAATAGGTTGGCAAATTTGACCGTCTGTTCAATAAACTGTTGATTGATAAATAGACTACATGGACTCGAGGAATAGTCATATGGATAAATGATTCATACATAGATTGGTTGATGGATAGATTGGTTCATTGATTGATTGTATGATTGGTTATGTTTAATGACTGGCATACTGACTGATATGTTGAGAGATTATCCAGTGATGATGAAAAATATAATGAATAGTCATAGGTTGAGCAACGGATTTACAGACATGTTGATCAACTATCTACTGATGAAAATCGTATTTATAGGAAATCATTATGATGTTGATATAGTCAATGTATTATCATGTATCACGGATGAATTACTTTTGGGATTACTCCAGACTGTGGATTACACCAAATTGTAAAATACACTGGAACTGAACAAAATGCCGGTACACGGTCCAATCCCCACCCATCCCACTGTTGTATTGTGGCCCAAGGCCGATGTACATTAAACTAAGTCCCTCTCTCTCTCTCTCTCCTCTCTCTCTCTCTCTCTCTCTCTCTCTCTCTCCTCCCCTCACTCACTCCTCTGTAATCACCAGTTAAAAACATTAATAAGAATCGCTTCTCTCTCTCTCTCTCTCTCTCTCTCTCTCTCTCCTCTCTCTCTCTCTCCCCCTCACTCACTCCTCTGTAATCACCAGTTAAAAACAAATAATAATAAGAATCGCTTATCTCCCTCTCTGTGTCACTATGTCTTATCTTCTTATAACAAAAAGTTGATTCTCCATCTGTCTCTATCATCGCTCTTTTTCTTTTTTCCCATCTCCTCCCCAAGATTGCGCAATAATATGTGTAACACATACAGACAAACCAAAAAATATAACAGATCTTGTATCAGAACATTCTCTCTCTCTCTCTCTCTCTCTCTCTCTCTCTCTCTCTCTCTCTCTCTCTCTCTCTCTCTCTCTCTCTCTGCGTGTCTACCCATTCGGTATTATCAACAGCTCTGTTTATTCAAACTGAGAGTATCGATGTCAACAACAAAGACTGACGTTGTACGTAATTCCTCTTTGTTCTTTCTGGAACACTTTCCAATTCTCGTTGTGTTTGCATGTAGGGCGCTCAAATTTTGAGTAAAGAGTGTTTTCATTCTACAAGTGCGAATTTGTCAAGTCCAGGAGTGTTGTGTAATCATTCAGAAAGTACTGTATTTTATCATGCTGTTCAAATAAATCTTCATAGGCAATTATTATGGCCTACAATATGAGTAAATCTCTCTCTCTCTCTCTCTCTCTCTCTCTCTCTCTCTCTCTCTCCTCGATATACATAACTGTGCCTTCCTTTCCCAAATACAAATAATGAGTGAAGATCGATGTGCAGGAACAGGATTCCCTTAATCGCCACATCCCTCTTACTTCGTACTGCATTGTGGCCAAAGGCCATCGATATGAATCATACTCTCTCTCCCCCCCCCCCCCCCATCCATCCATCTATCCATCTATCCATCCTATCCATCCATCATCCATCCATCCATCCATCCATCTATCTATCTATCTATCTATCTATCTATCTATCTATCTATCTATCTATCTATCTATGTATTTGTCTATCTGTCTATTTATCTCATAAGCTGAAAAACAATGGAAGATTAATCTTTTCTTCAGCGGAATGCAGCTGTTGCAAAAGGACTGTTTATTCAATCACATCGGAATGTCTGTGTAGAACGTCGATTACACAAATCATTTTATATCAGTGTCAAACTATGATTCATCCATCATCCACCATCCCACTCTCTCTCTCTCTCTCTCCCCCTCTCTCTCACATCTCTCTCATCTCTCCCTCAATATTCCAATTTTGTATTTTTGATGTTTTTATGTTATTATAGTTCATTTGTATTTATACAGATTTTCTACAGTGTAAGCACGGAGTGTAGATCCTCCATGGGCGAGACCTGGATATGAAACAGTATTAATGTACTTATCCTATCACCCTTGAAAATAAAAAAAATATGCTCTTGTTCTTCTTCATCTCTCTTCCTAGTGAGAGGATTCAGTTCCCCCTTCTTCCCTTTTTATTTCCTCGCTTTTTTCCATAACCGACAGACAAACACGCACACACACTGACTGACATTCAGGCAAAGGGACAGACAAATCCTACACCAATACACTCTCTCTCCCTATTTCTCTCTCTTTAAAATGGAAACAAAAATCTTTAGCGAGATACAGATGCTGAACAACAGCTGTTTATTCTATCACGCCAGGATGTCTGTCTAGACCGATAATCTATTTTTGAACGTCGATCACACACATAACATAACATCAGTGTCACACCGAGGTCCCACCCAGTTTAGAAAGAACCCACCATCCTTCCTCCACCATCTCTCTCTCTCTCTCTCTCTCTCTCTCCCCCCCCCCCCTCTCCCCGAAATCTCTTAAGAAGGCTTGAAGATATTTGTTATAAACATCTACAAATACCTCTGCACAATGTTTCTTTTGTCACTCATTTATACGATGTTTGATGTGTGGTTGCATGATTTTAACCGTTTTATTGACATTTATGAGATTCTGCGAAATCTACGATTGAAAAACTTTTGTTCTGTATTTCAGATCCCCTCATAAAGGGTAAATACCAAAATAAATACATCATGTGCTCTCTCCCCTCTCTCTCTCTCTCTCTCTCTCTCTCTCTCTCTCTCTCTCTCTCTCTCTCTCTCCCCTCCCGCCCTTTCTCTCTCACCACTCCTCTCTCTCTCTCTCTACTTGAACAAGACTGTCCTGATGTCTCACCAGTAAGCAATAATCCTGTCTCTTTGTCTTTTCCCATTTCTCTTTCCCACTTTGACGGGCACGGTAGTCAAGCAGGTAAACCTCAGACATCCAATGTCAAGGTCCTGGATTCAATCCACCGAGACACCTCTACCTGGCAGATAATGGGTGAAAACTGTTCAAACCTCTAGTGTCCACATGTGAGTAAACCTGTGACGGATGTGTTGTATATACTTTCACAGTGTTGTTTTTACATTTTCACTTTTGTATAGAGTTTTGGCTCATTTTTGCTTTTGTGGACTGGAGCACCCAGTGTTGGTTTTGGTGTCTTTATTCTGATTGGCTGTGAAGTAAAAGCGTGGAGTGCACGGAGCGTGGAATGCGTGGAGCGTGGAATTCGTGTAGCGTTGTGTGCGTGTCGAAAATCTGTGAACTAAAAAGTCAGTTCTACAGAGATTTCCAGGTGGAGCGGTCGCATATCTTTGCCACCTGAAGAGAACTAAATCTGTTTGTCTTAAGCTGCTATGTTAGCAGGTTGGTGAATCTTTTGATTTTTTGATATATTTACCAAAAATTGAGACATGTAGAGATTATGAAGGAGCTACTTGAATTGGCCTGTTGTGAAACAAGTTATAAGAAAGTCAGGATTCATGGATGAATGATAGATAAGGGAAACAATTTGTTGTAAGCTTTTGAGGTGAAGAAACGTAGTTGTGTAAACGTGAAGTGAATTATTTTGGCAGTCAAGAGTTGTATTGAGTTGTAATTCTTGATTTAATGTTTTATGAATTACTGTTTTGTGGTTTCGATCTTTAAATGATGTGCAGTCAGTGTGAACTTTATGGATAATTATATGTATTAAGAGTTTGGACTTATATGTATTAAGAGTTTGGACTTTTGAAACATGAATGGCGAATTTTGTGTTAAATTCTTTATTGTAAGATGGTATTTTGTTAAATGAATATGAATCTAAGTTAGTGGTCATTTTTTTGGAAATTGAAGTTAGTGTAGAATATTTGTTGTATGGCACTGTGAATGTAATTTGCCTGCGAACTTTTAAAAGGCAAACAATATTACTTTGGGATAAACGTTTGTCAATCATATAATATAAAAATATGGTGTGGCCATTGACCCGATACATTTTATTGACAATTTTGTAAATGGAAGTACTTAGCAAATTCTTTCCTATCTACAGCTTCTGACGTGGGGAGTTGACTGGTCCGATTAGCTCACGAGGGAGCCACATACGTACGTGACTTTGTTTTGAGGGGTGGATGCCTGATCCAGTCCCTGGTCCTAAGCTGTTAGGACTCTGCTGAATACCTGCTGTTTTGAGGGGTGGATGCCTGATCCAGTCCCTTGTCCTAAGCTGTTAGGACTCTGCTGAATACCTGCTGTTTTGAGGGGTGGATGCCTGATCCAGTCCCTGGTCCTAAGCTGTTAGGACTCTGTTGAATACCTGCTGTGGGCGTGTCCGGTTACTGACGAGGCTCTGTTTCGTCTTGCTCCCCAGGATTGTGTGGTAACTATATTTATATAGAGTGATGAACTGAATTGTGAACAGTGATTTCGATGCTGTGAAACAGACTGACTGAAGTGCTGATGCAGTGAAAGAATCTGTGAAAAGACTGGGACGGAAACCTGAACCCATTACTTTTTATTGAACAGTGGTCAATGAACATTTATTTCTGACTTATGTGTTTGTTGATCCAGTTGGATGAAAATTGAACTGATGATATTTAATTATAAATATTTAAATATACTAATTTGTTTACAGAGGTTGTTTAAGTGACTGAGTGGAAGGTTGTGTATGGTTGGGGAAAACACATAGAACACGCACCTACATATACACAATCTACTTTCATCCTATTTCTGTCAGTCACACATAAACCGACTTCTGTAACAGTGAATAAACACCTTTTTGTGCGGAAAACACACGCAGAATATCAAATACGCGCGTTAAAGATCCTGTAAGTCGTGTCATAAGCTGGCTTGTGGAAACATGAAAAACACATAGCATGCAAGTTTAAAAAAAAATGGCTTTCGGTTAACATATTCTAGATCTCTAGAAATGAACGTACCATTACCTTTACCTCGTATCTTTTTGTTAATGAATAACTAGTTCAAATCCCCCTTCTGACTCTTTTAATTCCCCTCCCAAATCCCCCTTCTGACTCTTTTAATTCCCCTCCCAAATCCCCCTTCTGACTCTTTTAATTCCCATCCCAAATCCCCCTTCTATTTTAATTCCCCTCCCAAATCCCCCTTCTGACTCTTTTAATTCCCCTCCCAAATCCCCCTTCTGACTCTTAATTCCCCTCCCAAATCCCCCTTCTGACTCTTTTAATTCCCCTCCCAAATCCCCTTCTGACTCTTTTAATTCCCCTCCCAAATCCCCCTTCTGACTTTTAATTCCCCTCCCAAATCCCCCTTCTGACTCTTAATTCCCCTCTCAAATCCCCCTTCTGACTCTTTAATCCCCCCCCCAAATCCCCTTCTGACTCTTTAATTCCCCTCCCAAATCCCCCTTCTGACTTTTAATTCCCCTCCCAAATCCCCCTTCTGACTCTTTTAATTCCCCTCTCAAATCCCCCTTCTGACTCTTTTAATTCCCCTCCCCCCCCCCCCAAATCCCCCTTCTGACTCTTTTAATTCCCTTCCCAAATCCCCCTTCTGGCTCTGACAGTGACACAAGCTGACAGTGGATGAGCAGGCCGACAGACTATCCCCCCCCCCCTCTCTCTCTTCCCTGCACACACAGACATACTGACAGTGGAGGAAGACACCGACAGATCCTACATCAATTCATCCTGTCCCCTATCCTTCCCTCTTTTTTAAACTTTAAAGCCACGGATGAAGGGTTAACTTTTCTATTGTTGGATGCAAACGTACAAAGATAATGTGAATCGTTCAGTCATGTCAGGATGTCTGTCTTATATTAATAACTTATTTTAGAATTTACATCACACGCATACTACGACATAAAAGTCACACTGAAATCCCAACCTTCCATACGAAGACCCCCACCATCCTTACTCCAGTATCGTTCTCTGTCTTGACTTATAACTTATTTTAGAATTTACATCACACGCATACTAAGCTACGCACAAAAAGTTAAGGATCACTATGAGAAAACAGGTGCGTAATAAACTCAGTTCGCTACTGTTATTTATTTCTCAGT
Organism: Monoplex corrugatus; assembly: GCA_030674185.1. Lineage (NCBI taxonomy): Eukaryota > Metazoa > Mollusca > Gastropoda > Littorinimorpha > Ranellidae > Monoplex > Monoplex corrugatus. Next base: position 71,803,076 of record JAPXFY010000018.1, read on the forward strand.
CCAGCCAAATTGTTATGAATTCTTGTTCAGCTGTAAGTGGGCGATGTTGTGTTAGTGCGAAAATTGTACGGGATTCTCTACTACTGAGCTTGGCCGCAAACGGAAAAGCGGAAACTTGCGAAAAAGGACCTTGTTTTGGACCGTTCTGCCTGAACACATTGCACAAGCCAGATGGAAAAACCATTATGCACGTGCAAGCACTGCTGTTTATGTGTGAGATGCTGTCTCTTGCTTGGCTTTATAAGAAGACATTCCACCAGTAGTAGGCCTGATCTGACAATGCCTCCACGACGAAAATTGAGCGAGTTTGAGAGGGGACGAGCTGTTGCATGGTTCCAAGATGGTGTTCCCAAACGAGAAGTGGCCAGGCGACTTCAGGTGTCCATCTCGGTCATTGTCAGACTGATTCAACGCTTCACAGCCACTGGGAGGGTCCATGAAAGACGCAGATCTGGTCGACCGAAGAAGACAAACCCACGTGAAGATCGTCTCATTGAACGACAAGCCCTGCAGACAAGAACTGCCTCTTCCAGCATCATTCGAAGGCAGCTGAGGGTGGCTACTAACATCAACATCAGCCAGCAGACCATACGGAACCGCCTTCATGGGTTTAACCTCCGTTCTCGTCGCCCAGCTGTACGGTCACGCTTAACTCCAGCCCATAGGGCAGCACGCCGCGCCTTCTGCAGACGTCACGTGAGGTGGACACGTCAGCAATGGTCCCAGGTCCTGTTCAGTGATGAATCACGCTTCACCATGAACCACAACGACGGCCGACTGAGGGTCTGGAGGCGCCCAGGGCAACGCTTTATTGACACCATTGTCCAAGAAAAGGTGGCCTTTGGTGGAGGTTCTGTAATGGTCTGGGGGGCCTTCAGCCTTCACCACAGAACACCCTTGTATCATGTACAGGGTAACCTGACTGGCCTCCGATACCGGGATGAGATCCTTCGACCGCTGGCTGTGCCTACACTGCAGCAGATGGGACCGACGGCTGTCTACCAGGATGACAACGCTCGCCCCCACAGGGCAAGGGTGGTCAACGACTTCCTGCAGCAGTCTGGAGTCAACAGAATGGAGTGGCCAGCATGCAGTCCCGATCTCAACCCGATTGAGAACCTCTGGGATGAGCTGGATCGCAAAGTGAGGAGCAACCACCCCCCTCCCAGGGATGCCCAACACCTCTACCAGATGCTGCAGGCTGAGTGGTAGGCGCTTCCACAGAGGATCTTCACCAACCTGGTCAACTCGATGAGGACTCGCTGCGTCGAGTGCCAGAACAGCCATGGCGGTTACACGCATTACTGAACTTTTGGGAGCATCAGAATGCCCTGTCTTGTGATTTCAATGACTTTGGGAAATCAAATTTCGATACGTACCCACTTTGATCAAATGTACACACCAAACGATTGCTCGAAATTGAAGGCAATTGTGTATCGTTATCACTAAAGCATGGAATTAAATGTTTGCCAAACTTCAACACATTGGCTTTCTTATTTTGAAAGTTATGAATTTTTGTGCAAGTGATCCTTAACTTTTTGTGCGTAGTTTACAACATAAAAAAGTCACACTGAAATCCCAACCTTCCATAGGAAGACCCCCACCATCCTTACTCCAGTATCGCTGTCTCTCCCACAGTTTCTCTAAAGTCTACCGTTGGAAAATGAAGTATCATTATCTTTATCATTACCATCTCTCTCTCTCTCTCTCTCTCTCTCTCTCTCTCTCTCTCTCTCTCTCTCTCTCTCTCTCTCCTCTCTCTCTCTCTCTCTCTCTCTCTCTCTCTCTCTCTCTCTCTCTCTCTCTCTCTCCCTCTCTCTCTCCCTCTCTCCCTCCCTCCCTCCTCTCCTCTCCTCTCCTCTCCAACAACGGATGACGTTTTATCTATTTTTTTGCAGGATACAGATGTTGCTTCAAGAGTGTGTCTCCAGTTATATCAGGTCGTCTGTCTATATTAGACTGATAACCAGTTCAAAATGTCGACTGCACTGTTAATATTACATCAACGTCACACGTTAGCCAACCCTGTTTCGGAAGAACCCACTTCTGTGGTCGCGTTGTGCCGATTCTGTCTTCCAAATTTCAGACATGCTTATCTGTTAACAGGGTAAAGAACTGATGTGTCCTGCATAGTATGTTTGTGGACGCATATATAAACACACACGCGCGCGCGCACGCACACACACACACACACACACACACACACACACACACACGTGCTACACACACACCAAGAAATACACATACACACATACAAAAACACACACTACATATCCACAGACACACAGAAACAGAAGCGAGAAAGAGGCACACACACACACCCCCATCCACATCCACGCATACACACACAGTGAAACACACGCGCGCATAAATACATACACTCACACCAAATACATGACAAGAAACAGACAGATGAGACAGACAGATACAGAGACAGAAAGAGAGACAGAGACAGGCAGACAGACAATACATATATACACACACACACACGTACACACGTGCGCGCGCGCGCACACACACACACACACAATACACACAGATACACATGCACACGCGCAAACACACAATACACACACACACACACACACACACGTGCGCGCGCACACACACAATACACACAGACACAGACACACACACGCACGCACATACACACACACAGGTACAAAAAATGCTTGTGTACAGGCAACATAAAATGTTTTCCATCAACGTCATAAAATCATGAAACAAAAGACAGACAGTAAGACAAACAGACTGGCAGGCAAGCAGGCAAGCAGACAGACAGACAGACAGACAAAGAACGAAACACAAGTAACCGTACCAGGATAAGACCAGAGATGAGGGAGGATGTTCCAGTCAGTGCCACGTAGAACTTCGGCGTCAGGGTATTGAGGAACATGGTGGCTGAAACACACACACACAAAACCATAGCATTATTTTATTACTGACATTTATTACTTTGGAGTCGATGCTACAATAGAAGCTACAGCTCCTGTCCAGTGTTGAGAAATATGGTTGAGCTATTGAAAACACACAGAGAACATAAGCAGACTTAATTAATTAGTTCATGCTGATTATTCATCTTTATTCTGGGTCATTGCTACAAAGTAAAGAGAGCGGGGAAGGGAGAGAGTGCGTGTGTGTTCGTGCGTGCCGGTAAGGTGTGTGTGTGTGTGTGTGTGTGTGTGTGTGTGTGTGTGTGTGTGTGTGTGGTGTGTGTGTGTGTGTGCATGTGTGTGTGTGTAACGTAGTTAGGTGTGGAATGGTAATCGAGAGAGAGAGAGGGAGCGAGCGAGAGAGGAAGGAGAGAAAGATAAGAGAGAGGGGAGAGAGACAGGGGGAAGAGAGAAAGAGAGAGAGAGAGAGAGAGAGAGAGAGAGAGAGAGAGAAAGAGAAAGAGAGGAGGAAGGGACACAGAGAGCCAGAGAGAATGAGAAGAGTACAAGAAAAGGAACGAAATGAAATCTTTCTTTTTCCAACAGTACAGACATCAGCACACAAGCCAAATTAATCTGCCGTTGCTAATCTACTTGTATTAAAAAAAATATGATAGTGCAAAGACAAGAGGAGAAATTCACATTCAGATGCTTTATCCATAAAGGCCACAGCCCAACAAAGATAGACAATGTTGAATGACAAAGGCATTTTGTTTTCCAATGGTAGAAGTTACTAACATGCCCAAAAGCCATTTTAAAACTCGCTATTGTTAATCAACACATCTGCCTGGAAGTGACAATACTGAAAAAGAAATGCACGAGAGAGAGAGAGAGAGGGAGGGAGAGAGAGAGAGAGAGAGAGAGAGAGAGAGAAAAGAGACAGACAGACAGACAGACAGACAGACAGAGAAACAGACAGACAGACAGAACAAAAAGAGAGAAAATTGTTGGAAAACGGTGTCTGGCACCTAGCAATGGGTCATCATTACAAGGTACAGCTACAACACAAACTTCATTCATGTTCGTTAAACGGTACAAAAGGGCGACCATCTCATGACTGTTGTCACACAAAGGCCCGAGACAGTCGAAAAACACTGAGGCTGAAATACACTATACACTGACTTCAGAGTTGGCCCATCAATGCCGGATGTTTAGTAGTTATCAACTGCTACGTTTATTATTACTACTCTTACTACTACTATAATCAATGTGGGTGTCTGAGCACTCACAAGATCGTTACTACTAGTGTAAGCTAGGTTACATTGATTGGTCGGAAAAAGGAAGGAATGAGGACTCCTTGGAAGATAAAACGTTAGTTAGGCAAGAAAAAGAATGGGGATTTCGTGAAAGGCATACACTGGTAAGGCCAAGAAGAGAATAATGGACTCATTGGTAGGGCAAGTGATAGAATGATTGACTTCTTAGAATACACACATTGGTAGGGCCAAAGAGAGAACGAGGACTTATTTGAAGACGTACAAATCGTTGGACAAAGGAGAAAATGAGGACTTCTTCGAAAACATATATTGGTAGGGTCAAGGAAAGAATGATGGCCTTGTTGGAATATATACGTTGGAAGGGCAAAGGAGAGAATGATGGACTTCTTGGAATACATACACTGGTAAGGCAAAGAAGAGAATTATGGACTTATTGGAAGATAAACATTGATAAGGCAAAGGAGAGATGATGGACTTCCTGGATGATATACATTGGTAGAGCAAAAGAGAGAATGAGAACTTCTTGAAATATACGTTGGAAGGGCAAAGGAGAGAATGATGGACTTCTTGGAAGACATACATTGGTAGGGCCAAAGAGAGAATGATGGACTTCTTGGAAGATATGTGTTAGTAGGACCAAGGAGAAAATGATGGGCTTCTTGGAATATATATGTTGGTAGGGCAAAGGAGAGAATGATGGACTTCTTGGAAGATATGTTGGTAGGGCCAAAGAGAGAATGGTGGACGTCTTCGTTCACATTAACCAGAAGAAAAAAAACACGAAAAAAGAAACAACGCGTATGTAATACAACCAGACAAGACAGGCGCAAATTTTCGGCCAACTGGTCTTAGTCACGCGTAGACAAGATCACAAACGAACAAACACTAAATACAAAAATGAGGAGAAAAAGACTGAAAACTTCCCTGCTGCTTTGTCCAGTGTGAGAAAAGGACTAAAATGACTAAAATGACATCACAACGTGTTTGTGAGTAAATATATCAGAGCAGAAGCCAGATGAATTCTGCAATTTGAAAAGTGATCATGCCATATTGTTTTACTCTGAAGAGGGTCCAGGGCTAACACTAACAGTTGTTTTTGGAATGTAAAGTATCTTACAATTAAATAATGCATAAGAAAACATATAAGTATATGATCGACATATGGCTGATGTAAATAGATCGTGCCTAGTGCAATGAATCCAGTCTGACCTTGAAACAGGAAGAAAAACATCCTAAACCAACAGCCAACAGGAAAGCTACTTTTGACGTATACATTATGTAACTGATCGTTTCCTGCAGCCTTACCAACCTTTAGACCACTGACCGCATACTCGATTTCTTCTCCTGTAATTTCTTTATTTAAGATACCAGTATCGAAGTTCGAATACGTATCATCAGTCGAACAGAAGCGTTCTACTTCCACTACGTCTTCGTTCATGTGTTTAAAATGGCAACATAAATCATTTAGGTCAACACTATAATCGTGTTTCTTACTATCTTAAATATTTTAAACACACACACACACACACACACACACACACACACACACACACACACACACACACACACACACACACACACACACACACACACCCCGTTACACTGATGTAACAATTAATGTTTCCCCCCTTGTTTTGTATAGCTTTACTGCAAAACAATTACGTCTTTCTCAGTACCAGCCACTGGATACATAGACACCATAGTCCTGAATCTGAATCAAAGTGATTGCCAGCGTTCAAGCAAACAGAAACCACAAACACATTAAAAACAGAAAGAGAACGCGTATTAAATAAAAAAACGGGACACAAAATTTTAGCCCGGCAGGCCTTTGTCAAGCGTACACAAAAGACGACAAACAAATTCACTAGATTTAACCTTTTAGGGCAAAAAAATCAAAGACAACAGAAAAACCAACCTCGCTAATGCTTCAACGACCTCAAGAAAACTTATTAAAAGGTCAAAACACTACGGAGAAGCTCGGAGTAAAAGTGGCAGAGGAACGGACCAGAAGGTAAAAATGTGATCAACAGAAAAAGAAACGAAAAAAAAAAAAAAAAATGCCTGCAGGGGAAAGGAGTAGGCAGAAAAGAATAATCCAAACAGAAAGCACTGAGGATTCCAAGAAGAAGAAGGATTGCTGATTTCAGCCCGTAATCCACCGCAGGCGGAGTAGAGTTGGATGGTGGTGGAGGAGACTGACAGACAAAAATAAAAGTGAAGAAGAAAATTAAAAACAAAAACAAACAAACATACCAACTTTATCATGACACAGATAAATTGACCGCAGATGTAGGTGGAAACAACGATAATGACACTACTGCTTCATTTCCCAGTGAGGAAGGTGCAAACAATGACAATGACAATACTGCTTCATTTCCCAGTGAGGAAGGTGCAAACAATGACAATGACAATACTGCTTCATTTCCCAGTGAGGAAGGTGCAAACAATGACAATGACAATACTGCTTCATTTCCCAGTGAGGAAGGTGCAAACAATGACAATGACAATACTGCTTCATTTCCCAGTGAGGAAGGTGCAAACAATGACAATGACAATACTGCTTCATTTCCCAGTGAGGAAGGTGGAAACAACGATAATGACAATACTGCTTTATTTCCCAGTGAGGAAGGTGCAAACAATGACAATGACACTACTGCTTCATTTCCCAGTGAGGAAGGTGCAAACAATGACAATACTGCTTCATTTCCCAGTGAGGAAGGTGCAAACAATGACAATGACAATACTGCTTCATTTCCCAGTGAGGAAGGTGCAAACAATGACAATACTGCTTCATTTCCCAGTGAGGAAGGTGCAAACAATGACAATGACAATACTGCTTCATTTCCCAGTGAGGAAGGTGGAAACAATGACAATGATAATACTGCTTCATTTCCCAGTGAGGAAGGTGCAAACAATGACAATGACAATACTGCTTCATTTCCCAGTGAGGAAGGTGGAAACAATGACAATGATAATACTGTTTCATTTCCCAGTGAGGAAGGTGCAAACAATGACAATGACAATACTGCTTCATTTCCCAGTGAGGAAGGTGCAAACAATGACAATGACAATACTGCTTCATTTCCCAGTGAGGAAGGTGCAA
>JAPXFY010000018.1:71812828-71827828 GCA_030674185.1 Monoplex corrugatus
TGTCAATGAAACTACATCTACAAAGTGCTTGTTCTCTGTGATGTCTGATCTTCTGGGTACTACGAAGTCATCTCAGTTCCTTCAAACATCAATCCTGCAGATCTCTCATAGCACTTTTCACCTTTTTTCTCTTTCAAAGTTAACGATCTTCGAGCCAAGCATGACAAACCCTCTTTTCTTTCATCCCTTTTGATTCTCCTGTCACAGGCTCCCCAATGACTGACTTTCAACCAGTGTTTGAAATTGATTACCAGCATTCTGAAAGAAATGTCATACACGTTTAATGAATTCGACTCCATACCTACCTCCCTCTTTTCACAAACACTTCCTGAGCTTCTCTCATTCATAACGCATGTCATAACACCTGTCTCCTCTCTGGATCCGTTCCATCTGCTTTCAAAATAGCCATTGTTCGATTTGTACAGAATAAAGAATATTCTTGATCCCAACACACTCTCAAAAACAATGGCCCTGTCTCCAGTTTGCCGTACCTTTCAAAGCTCCTCAAGAAAGTGGTGTTGAAACAGCTAAATACTCATCTCTCAGCCAACAATCATAATCATCCTTCAGAATCTAATTATCGTTCTGACCACAGCTTTGAAACTACCCTCGTTCACAATGCGAATGGTTTGTTGCTTTAAGCTGACTGTGGCCGTGTGTCCCTACTTATTCTTTTGGATCTTTCTGCTGTTTTTGATATCTTTGACCACCCTATCCTCTCTTGTCTTGAGCATACATTCGAAATTCCAAATAGTGTTCTTTCTAGGTTTCCGTCATACCTGTCTGACCGTTTTCAATTAGTAATGGTGAAAAAGTCCAAGTCCCAGTCTAAGTTACAAATGGGATCCCTTACGGTTGTGTATTTGGGCCTATCCTCTTCACACTCGACATCTCATCACTTGCCAATGCCATCTGTCAGTACAAGATCAAATATTATTTTTATGCTGATCACTCCCAGCTCTACAACAATGCATCTCCTGAAAACATTTCTCTGACTGCTGTGTTGAAATCCAGAACTGGGTGACACAGAATAAGCAACAGCTGAAGAAAGATAAGTCTGAAACAATGCTCACTGGCACCAAGCAAAGGCTTTCCGCAGTACCAGTCTGTTCTATCCAATTAGGTGACAACACTTAAGCACTTTCTGATTCAGGTCAAGAACTAGTATTGTTCTTCATCGTCAACTTTCACCGCAAAAGTTAATCACCAAAACTTCCCAATATAGTTACAGCCAACTGCAACGTTTCAGTTCTATTTGCCAGTATCAACTTGACCAGCATCTAAACTCGGAACATCTCTAGTCTCGTATCAATCATTGTAATTTTCTTCATCTTGGCTTGCCTGCTTCTTCTGTCACAAGCTTCCAGCGTATTCACAATTCTGCAACCTGCCCTGCTTCAGTTCCTCCACAGTCTGCCTGTCACTCAAATAATTGTATAGAAAATCAGTACATTAAGCTACAAATGTATCAATGGTATTGCACCTACTTATCGTCACGACAATCCTCGAATGTACATCCCTGCCAGACCTCTCTGTTCTGCTTCTGTCACTATTTGTTTCCCAATTCCTCGATATAGATGTTTCATGGTCAGTCACAGTTCATTTTCTGTGTCTGGTATACATACAACTGAAATGAGCTTCCCCTGTCTCTTTGACAGTCACATACTCTTATCTTCCTTCGAATCTAACTTGAAGACATATCTTTCTTGTCCTGCGTTGATCTCTCCCTTTACGCTCTTACCCCTTTATCCCACTTTCCTTCTGTCCTCTCCTTTCTGGTATGCATGTGCTTTGTACCCTTAAGCTTTTGTCATGATGACTAAATGTCACAGTGAATGAGTGTGTACTCTGAACAGGTTTATATATCACGAGTTAGTGCCTTGTGAATATAACTATTATCATTACAGAAGGAGAGGAAAGCGCGGTGACTGCATTACAAGCTGACTGCACTGACTTTAGGCCTTCTGTTGATGAGCAGAAAACGAGGCCGGCATGGCGATGACATTTCCAAGTCAATCTCTCCGGCGGCAAAGACAGACAGTTCAGCCTCACAGGCAAAAAATGGGTGAGGGTGACAAGATATGAGTGACGGGCAGACATAAATTTTAGACTTCGGATGATTTGTTCATCTGGGCCAAAGCCCTTTCTGAGTGGATGTAAAATACAAAGACCATTTTCAATCCCATAATATGTGAAATCTAGTACATATAATTATTACTCCTGAAGGAAACTGAGGCAGTCACACCACAATGATATAGATAGATAGATAGATAGATAGATAGATAGATAGATAGATAGATAGATAGATAGATAGATAAATAGAAGATGGATAGATAGATAGATACCATATGTGCATCTATGAAACATTTTAATATATACATACAAACACACACACACACACACATATATATATATATATATATATATATATATATATATATATATATATATATATATATAGACAGACAGACAGACAGACAGACAGATAGATAGATAGATACAGATATAAACAGATTTCATACATATACATATATGAAACATATTCTTACTCTTTTAAAAGACATATAAAAACAATGCAAAGTTTCTGATGACTTTATTATTCATTGAAAGAAGTAAGCTACACACTTGTAGACTTGTGGGAAGTTCCTAGTTAGTTTAAAGAATCAGTTCTTTCCTCAAGTCATCGAGATTAGGTATTTTAAAACAAAATGGACTTCATCCTCAACATCACAATTACACAAGTCTATTATTTTTATTGTTTTTGCTTTTGTTGTTGTCTCAAGCCAAGCTACTGGGAGTTACATGTCAGATCATTAAAAACATATCGTTAGGAATGCATAATGATTTCTGACATAGCAGGTCTAAATTTTGCCAATAATGATATGATATGAACACATGAAAACATTAGATGTTCAGGAAAGTTTACACCTGTAATCTAAGTAATACAACATTCTGTAAGCTTCAGCTAACAAACTTGGTGTCATCATACGAGTTAACTTCAGCCAGTAACTTATGCAACGAACAAAGGAATTTATATCTAATGGAAATCGTCCAAACTCTCAATAAATCATATCGTTTACCATGCACCAGAAGCAGTGTGTGTGAGGGTGGATGAAGAGACAAAATAGCAACGACACAAATGCTTTATTTTCAAAATGAAGAGACAGAATAGCAACGACACAAATGCTTTATTCTCAAAGTTATTCGCCAAAAGACCTTTTTCAAACGTGTTGTCGCTAATCTGTATATTATCCGCCTTCAACTTAAAAGAGTGAAAAGACGTTAAAGAACGAACAACCATAGAAATAGAAGAAATAATCGATAGAACGACAGTGTAAGACACAAATCAAGGAGTAAGAGTATGGGCTGTCGCTTCAGAGAAAGGGAGGGGGAGACAAGAGGAGACAGGCCAACAGACAAATGGAGAGAAGAGAAAATCGATACAACGTGTCTCACAACGTGGACTGGACTGACGTCGTTTGGTCACCATGACAGCCACACAAGAGATAATGACGATGATGTTCTCCTTTGGTCACACTCTTCTTCTTACGCAGACCGTGCTGTGGGAGAGGAGGGGGATGAAGATAAAAAGGTAGCCAGTGTGAAGACATCTTAACCCTTTGACTCCTGCAGCCTGTCCAACATCATCCTTCTTTGTCAACCATGCTGGAAGAGCAAAAACTTAACCCTTTGACTCCCTCACCCTATCCACCAGCTTCCTGCAGGAAGCTGGTGGATAGGGTGAGGGAGTCAAAGGGTTAAGTTTTTGCAGTTGGTAGATTGGGTGCAGGTGGCAAAGGGTTAAAATCTTACCCCTTCCGACAGGGATACAGACTGTGCTTGTGGCAGCAGAGGTCGTAAGAGGGAAGAGTAAGATGGCAGAGATCTAAGCTTTTCTGTCAGCTGACATCACGAGGGTAGCGCTCCCATGAACAGAGACAGATACTCGCTCACAGCTGGATGGATTGGAGGCTACATTCAAAGTTTGCTGTTGCTTTTTTTTTTTTCTTTTCTTTTTTTTTTTTTTTTTTGCCCCCTCCAACCAAACTCAAACCCATGCCGTCGGGAAGAAGGGAGGACGTTCCAACTCAGGTGTTTCGGAAAACAAACAAATGCAGAGGATAGCAATACGTCTTCTTTCCCGAAGAAGCAGAAGTCGTTTTGCAAATCTAACATCATCATCATCATCATCATCAGTCCCGTAGTCTGGTTGACCGTTGGGGCACCATTGAAGATTTTGCAACCAACTTCCTCCACTCCTCACGGTCCTCAGCTTTCCGCAGAATGATATTCCATTCAAGGCCAGTCCACTCTCTGATATTGTCTTCCCATCTTTTCTCTGTCTGCCTCTTCGTCTCCCTCCCTGAACTGTTCCCTGCAAGACGGTCTTGGCCAGTCCAGATGATCGTGTGACGTGCCCGTACCACCTCAGTTTGCGTCTTTTCACTGAGGTCAGGAGGTCTTCATACGGCCCGATGGCGTTTTCGATTCGGGTTTTCACTTCTTTATTGGTTATATGATCTATGTACGAGATACCAAGGAGTTCACTGGGCGAATAACCTCCACGATGCAGGTTACCGGCCAAGGCGGACGAAGTTCCGCAAGGAACTCAACGGCTATGTGTTCAAGACCAAGGCGAACCACCTAGATGGAGGATGTCGGCTGTGGTCTGGCATGGAGAGGGATGGGCTCCGCCATGCGACATTGCCCAAGACACACTAAATGAAGATTACTAACATCATACGTACACAAAAAAACTTGCAGACGAAAGGGAGATGTTTTTAGACAAAGCCAAATGAATGGACTTTTAGCCGAAAATAATGCCAGAGAAGAAAATGGAAGAGATACAGTAATATTCAAACCACAGGCCACAGACGCTCAGACTAGGCCAAATGAATGGACTTTCAGTCGAAAATAATGGCAGGACAGAATATGAAGACAGTAGTAATCAAGCCAGACGTAACTAACGCTCTGTTTGACACAACCTGCTATCTAAGTTTTGAATTTAAACTGTTCAAAACTCGTAAAGGGCCGCGAAACAATGTATATTTGTTCGTATATGCGTGAAAAGAGCTGAATTATTTGCTGCTAAGGAAGGGGGGGGGGGGGGGACTGATTCTGGCAAACTATTCATCTGGCCAATGATACAAGGAAGTGTACAGCAAAACAAGGGACAACGTCAAGGAACAGCGTCTTCAGCAAGCAGCTCGATCAGAATAATCAACGTCCATTTCTATGTTCCAAATATATCGGCCTGCCCAGAATAGACTTGTACCGGCGGTCTGCTGCATGCAATTTCCCAAAAATGGTACACTAACCCTTTCACTTCTTCACCTTAGCCACCGGTTTGTTGCACAATGCCAATGGACAGAATGAGAGATTGAATCTCCAATTTCTCCAACACCTCATTCCTTGCAGTATAGTGGACTCCATTGGCTTAGGGTGGTGGCAGTGGTGAGGAAGTCATGTTATGATGTCTCTCCTCCCTCTCTACAGCCCTCGATAGTGTCGATGAGTTTCTATTTTCTGCCACCCCGGTACTTGCAAACCAAACCTCCTGTCGTCTGTTAACAAGCCGTGTGCATCTTTTATCCTATCCACACTAGGCTACTGTAACTTTCTCTTAGCTGGACTTTCTGATGACAAGCTATCAAAACTCCAGTGAATCATAAACACTGCAGCACGACTTCTACGAGACAGCAAACGGAGCAGTGCAAAAGTATTCTTGTGAAAACTACACTGACTACCAGTCAAAGCAAGAATTGAGTATAAAACTGTCAAATTCTGTTCTCAATGTCTTGAATATAATTCCAACATGCATATCAAAATTCCTCCTGCTATACAAACCTTCCAAAGCTCTCAGGTCTCAAAGAGCTTCTCTCTTAAGCGTATCTAGGTTCTCATTAACAACGTGCGGGCAAAAAAATGTCTGATTTTAGCACAACAACATGTAACTCTCTCCCAACATCATTGAGACAAAGCAGAAGTCTGCTTACTTTCAGAAAACACCTCAAAACATATCTCTTTCAGATATATCTCCAGAATTCATAAACCAATGCTTGTGGCTCTTGTAGATCCAGTGTCTTGCAATTGCAATATACATACATGCATACATACATACATACATACATACATACATACATACAGACAGACATATATATGTGTGTGTGTGTACAATATATATATATATATATATATATATAATTATACACACACACACACTTCTCTCTGTATATGTCAGTGTGTGTGTGTGTGTGTGTGTGTGTGTGTGTGTGTGTGTGTGTGTGTGTGTGTGTGTGTGTGTGTGTGTGTGTGTGTGTGTGTGTGCGTGCGTGTGCGCGCGCGCGTGTGTGGATGTGTGTGTGAGTGCTCTTGTAAGTGTGCATGCTTGTATGTGTGTGTTTTCATATTATTTTGTGATCGTCATTTTCTTCTTTTCCTTTCTCGAAATGTTTTAACGTATGTGGCGTGGTTTTGATGCATCTAGGTGACCTAAAAAGTGGACAGAGATAAAAAAAAAATAAAAAAAAACAAATACTTACGACATGGCTGAGAAACTTTTCAAGTAGTGACACTTTTTTCCATAATGTGTAGTCATAAGCCAATAAAAATCATTCATCTAAAAGGAAAACGATAAGAAACAAATTTAGGTGAATAATGATACTGGACAACGATGCAAAAAAATCCGGAAGGGGGCGAGGGGGGCCAAAAAACATAAAACAAAACAAACAAAAAAAGTGGCAGCGTCATCAGTAAGAACCTAGATTAGAATAATCAACTTGCCCATTCCCTACTTCAATGAAAATTCTGCCAACCTACAACAGATCTCTCCAATGCCACTGGTAGACGGTCTTAAGCATGCAATTTCCTTAAATTAGTCGATCCCTTTCACTCTAAAGCCTCTCCGTATGCATCATTTGGGAGCCCAAGAAAGGCTAAGGGTTGGCAGTGGTAGCCAAGTGGTCAGGCTCCAACGTTTCCCATGTCTGAAGCCCCCTCCCCCCCCCCCCCCTTCCAAGAATGTCATTAGGTTTCCATTTTCTGCTGATGCTGTGCTGCCTAACCCAATCATTTGGCATCTCATTTGTCTCCTCTGCATCCATTCTCCTGACCGTTTTCTTCTTCGGAAAAAAACCCAAACTTTTTACAGCCTATTTTGAATGCCTTTCGTTGTTCATGTACTTATTAATTTGAGTTTATATCCTTTCGTTGTTCATGTACTTATCAAACTGATTGATTTTATACATTAATCTTAAATACTTTCGACACAGCTTGTTTAACAACACTTTTTCATAGCAGTTTATGCAGTTTATGCCATAAACCGATATGTATCCCTTGTCCAAACAGCTAGAAGGAAAAGGAGAGATAAGAAACTGATTTATGTGAATAAAGTGACGCAGGCAATTGTGAAGAAAAGGGGGAGAGGAAGAAAGAAAGAGCAACAGCGTCATCCAAGCAATTGGATCAGAATATCAACTTGCCCATTCCCGACTCCCTATAATTCTGTCAGCCCCCAACAGAACTCTCTGTCCGCACTGGATGTCTACAGCATGCAATTTCCCGAAGGTACTCCTATCCTTTCATTCCTCCACTCTATCCACCAGCTTTCCGGGGAATCCAACCCTTAACACCCCCTGGCTTGCATTATTTGGGAGCCTGAGGGAAAGGAATGAACTAGTGGTAGTGGTGGAGACAGACAAAGTGTCATGTTCTGACGTCTCGCCCTGTCTGATGCCACAAGAGTGTTATTAGGTTTCCATTTTCTGCTCCTACGGTATTTCCCAATCCAACATTTTCATCATCTCATTTGTCTCCGACTGCATTCACCTTTTTTTTTTTTTCCCCCTCCTCGAAAATCTTACAATCTTCATGACCTATTTTCGACGGTCTATTGTTCTATGTACGCTACTTTATAAACAGATGCCAATAAAAACGGAACAGTTCACATTTAAAACATTCGTGACATAGGCTCACAAGAGACGATCTGATTTCATTCACCAAAAGAGTATTTGATAAGAAGGAAAAAGGGGGGGGGGGGGGGGGGGTGAAGGTGGAATAATCAACAACAACAAAAAAGAAAAAAAAAGACAACGACTGGAAAAACTACAGAGAAAAAAACCCCAATAAAACTGTACATAGCTGGTCAGTAGTGTAAGGAACTGTGCAAAAACAAGCGACAATCATTTTAACACGACTACAGATGGAGATATACTTTTCAGTATAATGTAACTATCGTTGTTCCAATGAAATTGGTACGAAGGTAAGACACAAATCCATACACTGGTTAGGACATAAAAGACCTTTGCCAGCGCACAGGGCTTTCGACTTACGCCGAGACCATGTTGGCTCTTCTTCGTCACATGCACATGGAATTATTCCGAGCATGGAGACGCTATCCTGAGAAACTGAAACTGAAACTGAAACTCAGCAAACAGATGAATTAGAATAATCAAATTGCCCATTCCCCTGCTCCAGGTAATATTACCACCCAGAATAAACCTCTTCTGTCAGCACTGGATATCTTCAACACGCAATTTCAACAGAAACTCTACGATCCCCCAACCTCCCACCTCCAATTTCTTCTCCTCGCTTGCATCAGTTCCGAGCCCAAAGGAGGGGAGGGGGGGAACAGACAGAGAGAGTGCACAGGTCATATTCTGATGTCTTCCCCCATCTGATTGCCCCAGGACGTCATTAGTTTTCCATTTTCTGCTCCCGTGATATTGCTCGTCCCAGTCTTGTGTCATCTCGTTTGTTTCCTTTGGGTCTGTCTCCAGACTTTTTCCCCTCGGTGATAACAACCGTATAACCGTCATACTCTGTTGTTTTTTTTATGGTCCTTGCGCTCTGCCACCAGATGATACTGTAGAAGAGAAAAGTTGTGTGGAACAGAGGGCCTCGGCTTTGTTGTATTGTATTGTTCATATCCATATGTACTGACTTTTACTGCACTGTGTTGCATTTTTTATAACAAAGTATATATATATATATATATATATATATATATATATATATATATATATATATATACTGATATACTTATATATATATATATATATATATATATATATATATATATATATATATATATAAAAATCTCTCTCTCTCGCTCTCTCCTCCTCCCCCTTGCTTTCTTCTGTAAAAATACAGCTGTTTTATCTGACTACACTCCATAATTATGTACGTTACTATTTCTCCAACCCTCTTTAACACAATGGTCAACTCATACTTTTCTTTTTTTATTTATTTTTTTTAAATTTTTTTTTGATGACTCAAATAGTTTTACGTACTTGTGACCTGGAAAACATAAACGTCAGTTTTTTTGAAAATTGTGGTACAGTACTAGACTGAATTCAAAGCGTAAACGTAAAAGAAGAATCCAACAATAAGTAAGGCAAATACCACATAACCCTCACGCCCAAGCCCAAACCAAACACACACACGCACCCATACACACGCTCACTCACACACCTACACACACACACACACACACACACACACACACACACACACACCACACACACACACACACACACACCACACACACACACACACAACACACACACACACACACACACTAATTACTCTAAATAATTCACTCTGAACTGTTCCCTGAAACGATCAAGAGTTTATGTTTGGCAAGTTTTCAGCTGAGCATCTGTTATTTCCCAAAGATAGAAACTTAGACCCAAACTTGATATTTTCAACAAAAAACAACAACAAAAAATCCACAAAAGAACGATACCTTATTAATAGAAACTTTTCACGCGCGAGCCTATTTAAATCATGCATCAAAAGAGAAAACGACCATGAAGAGATCCAGACAAATAATGTGACCAACCGATGATGCAAGGAACTATGCAAAAAACAAACAAACAGCGTCATCAGCAAGCAGCTGAATAAGAATAATCAACTCGCCCATTCGCCTTCTCCAAATAATTCTGCCCGCCCAGAATAGATCTACAGCATGCAATTCCCCCAACATGTTCTAGCTCTTTCACTCCGGCTCTCTCTGCCTCTCCCTCGGGAAGCAGGAAGCTGGCGGATACAGTGATGGAGTTAAAGGGTATGCCCACTCCCCCAACCCCGTACTTGCATCATTTGGGAGCCCGAAGAAGGGACAGGGTTGATGATAGTGGTTAATGGGTCATGTTCTGATGTCCCTGTTTGAAGCCCCTCAAGGTATCAGCCATTGCGTTTCCGTTTTCTAATCCACCCTTCTGTCATCTCGTTTGTCTCCTGTGGAGCCTCTCTCTAGACCTCTTCCTTCTCAAAACATTTTACACCTACGATGCCTGTTTTTGATGATTTGTGTATTCTTAAAATAGATTATATTTTAGATGAAAGAAAACAGTTGGTGGTAAGGAGTATCTCTCTTTTTGTATTGTACTGTGCATGTGCTGTGCTGTGCAATGCTACGCTGTGCTGTATTCTCCAATGATGTGCTGTACTGTATTGTATTGTACTGTACGGTACGGTATTGTATGGTGGTGTATTGCACTGCACTGCACCGTACTACAATGCATTGTACTGTATTGTGCTGCACTGTACTGTACTGTACCGTACTATACTGTACTGTACTTTTCGTTACAACGGGTTCTTCTCTATTTCTTGCTTGCTTTCTTCTTCCCACCCATACCTACTGGATGTCAGTCCAGTTGCTCTCTCCAACGATCGTTAAGGATGTCCAATGGGAGGGAGAGGGAGGTAGAGAGAGAGAGGGGGGGAAGGAGGGATGGAGAGAGGAGAGAAAAAAAGAGACAGATATATAGAGAGAAGAGAGACAGAAGGGGGGAAAGGAGGGAGGGGTGGAGAGATAGCGAGGGAGGAAGGGAGAGAGAGAGAGAATGAGAGAAAGAGAGACTCAAGTCTCAAAAGACTCAAAATGTTTTATGTATGTGTACATTGGCCTTGGCTAAACTACAGTTAATGAGGTGGGGGTGGGGGGGGGGGGGGGGGGGGGATTGGTAAAACTTTCAAAAAGTTTTATGTACCTCGGCCTTGGGCTAAATTACAATTATGGGGGAGGAGAGGCCGGTAAGTTCGAGGTTTCGTTGTGTGTGTGTGTGTGTGGTGTGTGTGTGTGTGTGTGTGTGTGGTGTGTGTGTGTGTGTGTGTGTGTGTGTGTGTTGTGTGTGTGTGTGTGTGTTGCCTGCGTGCGTGCGTGCGTGCGTGCATGTGAATGTATGTATGTGTGTCTGAAAAAAAAAAGAAAGACTTTCAATAGCTTCACTTCGAACAGTTCCTTAAAAACACCTAAAGCCTTCGCTCTGCAAGCGTCCACAGGAAAGGCAACACTTTTCCGCTTCATTTGAAATCAAGTGCGAATATAGTTTAACAACGCTGGCTCCACTGTTGCCGACAGCAATGTGTCAGAATATGAAATGTAACAGTTAATATTGTGTATGATGTGTAGTCTGAGCGTCTGTAAAAGGGACAGGTGAAGGACATTGTTTGAATTTATCCAGCAACAATCACGAGACACCTTTGCTGAATTCTAATAAGTCGCTACTGATTAAAAAATCTGATTTCATGTAGTCTTAGTTACCTTTACGAGCTCCACCTTTTAACCCTTTGACTCCTGCACTCTATCCACCAACAGCAAGAACTTAACCCCTTGACTCCCGTACCTTATCCACCAACTGCAAAAACTTAACTCTTTGACTCACCCTATCCACCAGCTTTTTGAGGGAGTCAAAGGGTTAAGTGATTACTTTGCTACACGGTTGACGATGCAAGATGCTGATGGTCAGGGTGCGGGAGTCAAAGGGTTAAGCAAAGCGAATAATCCAGTAAGGCTCTGACAGAACAGCTATAGAAGGCAGCCAGTTGTGTGTCTGCATGCTTCTAATTATGTCTGGGTTTTGCGTGTGCGTGCGTGTATGTGTGTGTGAGTGTGCATGCGTGCGTGCGTGTGTGCGTGTGCGTGTGCGTGCGTGCGTGCTGGGGTGTTGTGTGTGTGGTGTGTGTGTGTGTGTGTGTGTGCGCGTTCGTGTGTGAGTGTGCGCGTGCGTGCGTGCGTGTGTGTGTGTGTGTGTGTGTGTGTCGTGCGTGCGTGCGTGTGTGTGTGTGTGTGTGTGTGTGTGTGTGCGCGCGCGCGCGCGTACGAGCGCGCATGCATGAGAGAGACGGTAGAGGGAAAGAGGGAGGGAGGGGAAAGGAGACCGAATGATGGGCAATGATAGCCAAAGCTGCCTTACATTTCAACGGCCGTCTGCATAGCTTGAATTAAGCCAACATCGAGGATATGTCCAAGATCCATATCCACTGGGTGGCAGTATCCACTTCAGACAGTTCACAAATGGGTAAAAACACGGAGAATCCATAAAAGATGACCCATGTACGACCTGCTAAAACACAAGACTCCTCGTTTACGTGCAATGGGCCTTTTACCTTTTAAATAGAAATGTCCTTTTGGTCTAAGTGTGTAAAAGAAACATTTTTTGGTCACTTGATTCAACATTTCATTGTTTTTCTTTTAATTAACAAGCAGTTTCAGTCTCTGAAGAGCAATTCATAACACACGTACACACGCTCCCCCCCCCCCTCTCTCTCTCTCTCTGTCTCTCTCTCTCTCTGTCACACACACACACACAGATACACAAACACACACACGCAGCACACAGACATATATGTGATCAACTCCACACGCGCACACATTCATGCACATGCGCATAGTCGGATGATATCAGATCCAGTTCAAGCTGAGATAAAAAGCAAGCCGTATTTTCACGCAACACGAAGACTTAAAAGGGGCGACACCTGTGGATGAATACCACTTCAAAGCCCAGTCAGCGAGTGGAGACTGTCACAACGTTATTGCTTTCCAACACTCGAAAGCTACGACACGAACACTAAATCATCGACTCTTGCAGACAATGGCGGTAACCACAGATTGCTATCAATAAATTAACAGACACAACCGAATACTTTTGCTGGTATCAAATGTAGTATCTCTTTCTGTCTGTCTGTCTGTATGTATCATTGTATGTATGTATACATATATACATGTATATATATATATATATGTATGTATGTATATATGCATGTATGTACGCATATACACATGTATGTATGTATGATTGTATGTATGATTGATGTATATGTATGAATGTATGTATGTATGTATGTATGTATGGTCATTTGAAGGTATATGTATATATCAGGGCTTAAAACAGGAGGAGGAAAAAAACACTGAAACTAGGGGGTTCAGGGCCAAATCAGGGGCCATAACTTGCGCGCCGTTGCTATGAACGCTTGCAAGCCGATCACGGATGCCTTGCTTTTTTTTTTTTTTTTACAAACCGAAATCGCGGAATTTCGCCCAGACGCGAAACGTTTTAAGCCCTAATGCCGCTCTATCCGTGCCACTCACTCTGTAGACCTACCTGTGGAGCTACGTGCATCAGTAGGTGACAGTCATGTCAGGACTGCATGCCCACTCCCTCACACTTTACTAATTCCATGTGCTGGTCAGGCACACAAACAAGCCCGAACGTTTTTGGGGCCAATGCTGACCGATGCATTCACAGACTCTAACAGCGGCGCGAACATCCAGTGCCGCTCAGATGGGAAACTCTTCAACCTATGGGGACTGCAAGTCAATACCGAAGTGCTAAACGCCGTCCTGAGGGAATTTCTCTTGGTCATCTACTGCTCAGAGGCCACGCACTCACACGAGGACATCTAACCCGTCACTGATCAGTTTACTGGTGGTCTGCAAACGTTTCAGTCTTATAATCTGCTTCAGGGAAAGGAAGCTGGAGGCAAAGAGAAGAGAACACCAGGTAAACCCAGGGAGAAAATATTGGACGGACTTGCAGGGTGGCTGAGGACAGACAGGGTGTAAGATGTGCTTGCGGCGACAAGGAATAGATGCATATGGAGGGCCGTGATTGTCAACACCATGCGGCAGGGCAGATGATGATGATGATGATGATGAAGAGGTGACTATGCAGAGGCCACGTACTGACACGAGGACATCTAACGCCTCATTGATCAATCTGCTTGTGGCCTGCAAACGTTTCGGTCTTATAATCAGCTTCAGGTCGTACAGAAGCTATGTTTCAGCCAACACCATCTCAAGCTGCTGGAGCTTCACCACCTCCGATTATCATCAACAACCAGAAGATCGTGAGTACAGACAAATTCTACTACCTGGACCTGGCCAGCTCATGGATTTAAGGCTTAAGGCTTGTGCCATGATCACCGTACACACGGCACCTGTGAGGTTAGTGCACATGGAATTCGTTTCGAGCGTGGAGACGTCATCTTGAGAAACTGAAACAGAAACTGAATACTACCTGGACAGTACAGAGAGCAGTAATGGATCTCTTGTTTGCTGAAGTGGCGCTGTACATCTCCACGTCTACCTCTGCTTTTGGAAGGCTGACCAAGAGGTTGTGGCAAGACCACGGCAATCAAATTTGCCACAAAGACTGCCGTAGATTGTTGAGAAACAGATCAGTAGTCTTGAGCGCTCTGCGAGACCTAGACTACCTACGGAGGCATGGTCAACAACTGTTAACTGTTTCATTAAACGTCAGCACAAGGTCTGCACCATTATGTGGCCAAATCGAGCGTCCAACCTTCACGTTCTAAACAAGTGTGGCCTGTCAAGTGCAGAGAGTCCACTTATCAAATGCCAGATTCACTGGATAAGACACGTTGTCTGTATGGATCATCATCATCATCATCATCATCAGGTGACCTGCCGCATGGCGTTGGCGACCATGGACTTCCAACCATCTCTATCTCTCGTTGCCCCCAGCATCTCCCCCACCCTCCTCATCTCCAGCCACTCTGCAAGTCCGTCCAGCATTCTCTCCCTGGGTCTACCTGGTGCTTTCTTTCCCTCCAGCTTTCCCGTTGTGACCAGGTGCTCCAAATCCCTCTTCCTAATAAAATGGCCTATAAATGTTGCTTGTCTTTTCCTAATTTCCTTATGAGTGATCTACTTGTGTCTGCCTCCATCAAGACTGTCTCGTTTGTTTTCTTTGT
>JAPXFY010000018.1:71837828-71845328 GCA_030674185.1 Monoplex corrugatus
CAAAATACGCAGTGCACTTCTCACACCATTGTGGTTTTCGACACTTTGTAAGGATTGTAAAGCATATCCGAAAGCTGTGTGCCCTCTGTTATTCTGTTAAATCCATAAATCAAAGTCATCTGGTAAATCTCATCATAGAAAACTGGTCACTGTCTGATCCTTCTCCCTCCATCTTGAGCAAGTGTACAGAAAGGGTTGTACACCTGTGTTATTGTAAGGCTGCAAAATGTTGCGGTTTTTAAGACGTACGCGTTCTTCAGCAGTTACAAGTTGGATTTCTAACACATCTGTTCCGACTGTGCAAGACGTTTATTTTCAACATTCAATTATACTAACACAAGTAACAATCCAATATACTGTAAGGTTCATTGTTACTACATGTATAACTGCAATGAAAATGCATCTGGTGAAATACACTTACCCAAGCTTTGCAAGCAAATATATTATACTATAAAATATATCATATTAATATAATACATATATTATACGATTATCATATTTAACAACAACAACAACGACAACAACAAAATCGGTGCAATGTCCCTGATTTCAAAATAAAAGAAAGGGAGATTTGCCTGGCTTGACGATCCTACTTCGTCTGTTTGTGTGTTTCCTTGTTTGTTTGTCTGTCTGCAGGTTCGTTTGTTGGTTTGTAACCATTCGACGTTGTGCATGCCGTTAGCAACAAAACACACCGGCAAAAGAGAGATACTATTTCAATCAGAATTCATTTGGCCCGAATCAACGGCCTACCGGTGGAGTGACTCATCATTGAATCATGCTGCCTTTGTCCCGCACCTTGCCGGCCGTCTAATTAACGATGGACAGATAGACAGATCGGCAAAAACACTGGTACACGCGTCGTTTTTAATGAAGATAATATACACAAATATACACACCACCGGCATACAGGTAGCAACATTAAGACAATAATATACAGACACACACATACACACACACACACACACACACACGCGCGCGCGCGCGTATGCAAAGTGCATATTCATTCATACGCACCTTCGCCAACTATACATGTGCATAAAGATAGACAGACAGACAGACAGACAGACAGACAGACAGATAGATAGATAGATAAATAGATAGATAGATAAATAGATAGATAGATAGATAGATAGATAGATCTCATAATCCAACATACATTCGAGCACATAGATGTATGATGTATACATGATTTGAACACGTACACAGTAGTAGCAATCTACCTACATACACAAGCACCTCTCTCTCCCCCCCCCCCCCTATTTATCTCTCTCAAACGACAACAAATGCTGTTTATTCTCTACTTCCTTAACTATTATGTCTTATATGGTTGATTTACTGATGCATTTTCAGTTCTAAGGAAACATGTAGATTAGCAACAGCAAGATAAAAAAAAAAGGGCTTTTCCACTAATGGAGTTTGGAGTTTATCTCTCTCTCTCTCTCTCTCTCGCTACGTGTGTGTGTGTGTGTGTATGTGTGTGTGTGGCGCGCGCGCGCACTGTGTGTGCATGTGTGTTCTCTAAAAGGCAATAAAAACTGTAGGGTCTGAACCATTACCAGCATCTGAGTATGACATAAAAAAACACGATCTACCTCGGGGCGAAAGATACAACGGTACTGTTGATCTGCAGCTGATACAGTTAGTGATGATGACTCTAGAATACTGAATACGAGATTGTCGTGATTGCCATATATATATATATATATATATATAATATATATATATATATATATATATATATATATATATATATGATTACATAAATAGATTTTATAACAGCTGGACTGTCAACTCTCTGCTTACATAAAATATGGCTTGAAATCGAATTAATGCGGACATACCTTCACTAACTAGCTAAAACAAACAAATGCCATATCTGTAACGTCCGTTGATCTATCTCAATATGTCTTGCCTGCCTTCACTTCTAAACTTTCACGTAGAATCTTGGGATGTTCTGGATCATTACCGATTAATAAGGAGGCAAGGAGGGGATATGGAACAGCCCGACAGTAATGAATGCATTTTCAACACTTTCCCATTTCCATGTTACATTAATCACCAACTAACACGCACACGCGCGTGCACTCTCTCTCTCTCTCTCTCTCTCTTCTCTACCTCTCTCTGTGCGACAGAGAGAACAGAGAGAAGAGAGAGACAGAGTGTGTGTGTGTGTGTGTGTGATGTGTGTTGGTGTGTGTGTGTGTGAGTGAGTGAGTGAGTAGAGTGAGGAGTAGAGTGAGTGTGTGTGTGAGGAGAGAGTGTGTGTGTGTGTGTGTGTGTGTGTGTGTGTGTGTGTGTGTGTGTGTGTGTGTGTGTGTGTGTGTGTTTTCCCCCTTCAATATTGTTCTCCCCTTCAACTATACATATCGCACGCTCTTTACATTGTGCACTTCGGTATCAGCATATTTTACTGCCTGTTAACTGGAATTAAAAACTAGTACCGGTACATCTTTCCTGTAACACCTGATTTACACATCAAAAGATAAAAAATAACAATGTTAACTTTCGTGCACAATGCTCTGTTATTCAATCAATTACTTACGTTCACAGCACAACCAAACACAAAACCTTTTTGGAGTAATTATTCGCTGCATAACGGTAGGCGGAAAAATGATGAAGGAGAAGTGTGTCTGGCAATTACAACAAAAAGACACATTTCAATATATTATTAGTTTCTACGTGTATACATCTTGTGTGATCGAATAGTGTGCACAACGATGACAACAAGGGAAAAGCGCGCGCACGCACGCTCCCTCCCAACCCCACAAGCCCAACCCCACTCACACACACACACGAGAAAAAGCGAGAAAAGAGATAGGAGCGGGGGGGGGGGGTAGGGGGGGGGGCAGACAAGCAGAACGTTGGCTGCACAAAACTTTTTTTTAAAAAACAACTACAAATGATGCGGGGGGAAGGTCAGTATTCCGGTTCACACACAGTTCAAGTGAAATGCCTCGGGAAGGAGAAGGGAGTGTGTGTGCAAGTGTAATAGAGGAGATCGGTATCCTGTACTGAAAAAGCCATAATTCACCCTCAGCTACACTCTGTATGACCTCAACTGACACTCTCCTCAACATCACCTCGTGAATCTCATCATAATTCAGCAACCACAAGCGGATTGGTTGGCTCAACTAAAGAGGCAATGAACTCGAAACTGATGCGCAATAAATAAACTCGAAATCTGCGGTCTCCAGTTCAGTCCCATCTCGCTCATCATCTTCACTGGTCGCCTTCCATACAAGGCTAAATCAGTCTGATGGCGCGAGACTGATGGTTGATGGATCCCATCTGCCTTTTATCCCATACCTCGTTGGCATATACAGAAATACGGACAGAATTGTGTGTATTATATATGGAACTGCCTATGCCAATGAATCCATCTTAACAAAATCCAAGTCAAAGTCATGATCCGACACCCCCCAAACAATACCACGTTCTTCCTTTGTGCTTCCACCACAACGGCCCAATCCACCTTCACCCTTACATTTATTGTCATAATTCAATAAGTTGATTCGATGTTTAACCCTTTGACTCCTGCACCCTATCCAGCAGTACCCTGCATTGCCAATCATGCCAGCAAAGCAAAAACTTTACCTCTTTGACTCCCTCACCGTATAAATAGGGTGAGAGAGTCAAAGGGTTAAATTTTTGCAGCTGATGGACAGGATGCGCAAGTCAAACGGTTAAATTGCGTGTGTGTGTGCGTGCGTGCGTGTGTGTCTGTTTCAGCGCTTAGATTTGATTTAATCAAGATTTTGCGCTATATAAATATTGTAATTATTATTATTATTATTATTAAATTACTAAATTAAGAAAAAAAACACAAAAAAAACAGGACGAAATCAATAAATTTACTGTTTAACTCTTCACGTTTCAAAGTGATATTCCATCATCACTGCCGCAAGTTTCACAATCACAAAATTGGAAAAAGTTAAAAGTGATCGATCCTTCTAGTTTTGACTTTTCTTAAAGAATTAGGAAAAATAAACCGCACTCCGATTTGTGTCAGAAACGTGTATGCACACACACTGTTTTGCCCACATTGTTCACGCCGTATGTTGCTTCACGATCTGCATACTATACTCCGTCTCTGGTAGGCGTGCATGCTGGGTAGTTTCATCTTTCCATATGCCACCAGACACTCACATGACTTGCAGGATCTTTTACGTGACATGCATTCTTGAAGTTCTGCGTGCATATATGCGAACGAAAGGAGTTCAGGTACTAACAAGTCTACACACGTGTTGACCTGCGAAATCAGGGGGAAAAAAAAAAAAAAAAAAAAAAAAAAACACTTCCACTCACCAGACAGGAGGTAATCGAGCAGATTCGAACCGCAGACCTTCCGATCGGAAGTCTGATTTACTCACTTTGACTACCGTGCCCGTCATCCCTGGGCAAAAGTTTCATCAAACTGGAAGGAGCTAAGCTCAACGGACTGGCTAGTCCAAGGCATTGCAACAACATTCAGGCCATCAAAAGGACATTTCACACTGAATGATTACCGATTACCTCGTGCGTATTTGACTGACTGAGGAAGGCATCGCCGTAGCTGCAGACCCAGCAAACAAGACGAAAGTGGACAAAAAGCCTTTTTTCCCTGGACAGGAGGGGAGGGTGGGAGGAATGAAAATGGACAGGGCGATAGAGTGAAAGGATAATAATAAGCCAAGCCAACTGATATTGCAAAAACACAGACATGCTACTTTCAGATGACTGTTCATTTCATAAGATCGACAAAACAGAGCCTATTATCTCCCCTACCCCTTCCCACTTCCTTTGCCCTTTGTTCCCTTCTTGTGAGGAACAGTGTTACTTCAACAGCGTTATCTAAATAAATTACTCACTCTGTTAGTGTGTTTAATGTGTAAGACAAAACATTCAATCAAGACAGAAAAAAAATCTTACCTTATTTAAAGTTTAGTTCAAAGAAGCAATAAAAATCGACTGCCCTTTCATTTCAATACATAGAGTGCGTGGCGTAGCAGTTTAAAGTACCTGCCGGGTTTGAACCACGGGTCGGACAGGATCTTTATCCCCCTCCGGCCTCCACTAAATCTGAAGTGGTAATCTAGGTGCTATGAGATGAAACACTAAGGTCCTTTGCGTAGCACACAGACTCAACGCATGTTAAAGATCCCACAGCCACAAAGGTATTGTCCCCGGCAAAATTTTGCAGAAAAAAGCCACATTCATAGGGGCCCTATCAAGCAAACCACAAAACAGACACAGCTCTGTTCAAATAGTCAATGAACTTCTTGCTTCTGTGCTGGTAAAATTTCTCTGATACCACTGACCACTTCATCCTTCTCTTTCATCTTGAACAAACATTTGGAATTCACGGTATTGCTCTTTCTCGGTTCTCCTCCTATCTCTCTGATCGCTGTCAGTTCTCATCACGAAGTCAGTCTGAGCCAGTCAGGCTATCTTGCGGATTTCCTAAGGGTTCTATGATAGGGCCTGTACTATTCACCTTTATACCTCACCCCTAACCAACATCATCAACCAGCATGACATGAAACAAATTTTGCGCAGATGACTCACAACTTCAGAATAGCACCACCCCTTAAAATATTACCTGCTTTATCTCTGAAGCTTCCAGCTGCTACGTTGATATCCAGAACTGGATGAAATAAAATAAACTACAATCAAATGGTGATTAAACTGAAGCCATGTTCGTAGGAACCAAAAACAAACTTGCCTCTATTACACTGAATACATGTACCATCCAGCTAGGAGACAACATCATCCCTCTCTCTGATTCTGTCAAGAACCTGGATGTGACCTTGGACAACACTCTTTCTATCCAGAAGTTTCTAATACACAGACCTGCCAATCGTGCTATCGGATTCAGTGCATCGGTTACAGTCGAAGATATCTTTTACCTTGGCTGCATCGATGCTTGTGACAACTCTTATTTTGTCTCGTCTTGACTGTAACGCTCTCCTTTCTGGACTACCAGCTTCTTTTCTCCTCTGTCTGCAACGCATACAAAACTCTGCTACTTCTCCTGACCTCAGAAAAAAAAAGTCTGATCATGTTAGTCGTCTCCTTCACTCTCTACACTGGTTGCCTGTTTTGAAAAGAACTGAATATAAACTGGATACCTCGTGTTACAAATCTATTCACCAGTCTGCTCCATCACACCTTTGTGAAACATCAATATCCATACACCAACTCACACCTTACACTCAATTCAGATATCTTTCCCTTCAGGTTCCTAGATGTAAATTATCAACTGTGGGCCAGCATTCTTTTGCTGTTTCGGGACCATCTGCCTGGAATGACCTTCCATTCTCCTTTCATGTATCACCTACTCTTTCTGCTTCTAAATCCAATTTTAAAAACCCACTTCTCTTCCTGACAATAATTCAGCAAATGCCTCTTTCCATCCATTTTTTCCCCGCGTGCTGTAAGGCGGTCTGCATTGATTGTATGCGTAAGTCTGTGCGTGGGTGTGCTTTGATTTGAATCGTTAAGATTTGCCGCCATATAAATGCTGTAATTATAATTACTATTTATCTTAAAAATACACACATACAAAACAAACAAACAAAAAAGACACGGGTGCCACTGCACTGCAGCAACGTGCAATCCCCAATAACAGCAGTCCAAATTTTACACGGTAAATCCATGAAAACAAAAGAAGAAAAGAATATAGAATTACACACGTACATAAATACAAAACTTTCTCCCAACAATGTATCAACGTTATGTACGAATATGAAGTGTGGACACTCAAAACACAAAGTCAGAACAAGATGAGGCAGCTGATATGTGGTTTCTAAGAAAATGTTAAACCAGAAAAAGAAGAAAAAAAGACAGTCTTGAAAAAGGCAAACACAAAAAGAACATTAATGAACAAGATTAGGAAAAGACAAACAACATTTAAGGGCATTCTACGAGGCAAGAGAAATTAGAGCACAAGTCACAACAGGAAAGCTGGAGGGAAAAAGAGCACCAGGCAGACCCAGAGAGAAAATAGTGGACGGACTTGCGGAGTGGATGAAGACATAGAGGGTGGAAGATGTACTTGCAGCCACAAAATGTAAATTCGTACAGAGGGCCATGATTGCCAACACCAAGCGGCAGGGCACATGATATGATGATGATGATGATGATGATGATGATGAATGGGACAACGGCCATTTATTCTTTCAACGTCGGTTCTTCATTTTTGTACAAAAGCGACAGAATTAACGAAGCAGACATCGGTCGACTGGCTGAACTGTAAGAACTAATGCAGAACACGCACCTGACGAAATACAGACAGGGACATTAGCCAGATATATCTGAACATAACTAAGGCTGCGGAAGGTTCAACGACCTCTCTCTCTCTCTCTCTCTCTCTCCTCTCTCCTCTCTCTCTCTCTCTCTCTTCGCGACCTCTCTCTCTCTCTCGGACCTCTCTCTCTCTCTCGCGACCTCTCTCTCTCCTCTCCTTCGCTACTCTCTCTCTCTCTCTCTCTACCTCTCTAGCTCTAAGACAGGTCCAAT
>JAPXFY010000018.1:71850328-71852828 GCA_030674185.1 Monoplex corrugatus
ATAAGTAAAACAGACAGTAAACAGGTCAGTTTTTAATGCTGGAAAAGAACTCCGAGATATCAGATCTTGAGTCTAGGAGTAGGACTCAATCAAAAGAACCAACCATGGGGAGAAAAACACGGGAACAGAAAAGAATGGAGAGGAAAAAAAAAAAGAAAAAACCAATCCATATCAACACTGCAGGCTCAGTTTCTTCGAAGAAGTCAGCGCTGAAGTAAGAGATACCAAGCCTGCAGGAGCCTTCAAAATAAAGTTAATCATAGTATGAAGTAAGAGATACCAAGCTCAGAGTCTTAATAAAGTTAACATAGTATAAAGTAAGATACCAAGCTCGAGCTTCAAAATAAAGTTAATCATAGTAAGTAAGAGATACCAAGCTGCAGGAGCCTTCAAATAAAGTAATCACAGTATGAAGTAAGAGATACCAAGCCTGCAGAGCCTTCAAAAAAAAGTTAATCATAGTACCATGCAGTATAATGGCAATGCAAACAGGTTGTCTACATCAGACAAGAATGGCGCTTGTCAATCGGAGGACCCTTCAGGATGGAGCAATCCTGAAGGAACGCCAGATCCTGCGCCTCTACAGACTCCACCCTCAGCTACTGGAGGTCCCCCCCCCCCCCATCCGTCCAGTGGCACGAGAGGACGCTCAGCTCCATGGCAGCAGACTGAAATTGGGAAAATGGCAGATATGTCCTGACCATACAGACGGCACGCAAAAGAACACGACCTCTTCAATACTGAACGTCTTCCCCACAACGGTATTTTCTCCATGTCAAAGGAGGGTTACTGTCCTTGGGTAAAAGCGCGTGGCCTGAGCATACCAAATTTGGCAGGTGTGTGAGTCTCACACTGGACGGAGCAGCAGGGAAGTTTTCAGTCTTTTCTCCTGATTTTTATATCGGGTGTTTGTTGTTTGTGATCTTACGCTTGACAAAGGCCAGCTGGCCGAAAATTTGCGCCTGTCTTGTCCTAAAAAGTCTTGTTTATGCCTGTGACTGATTTTGAACACACACACACACACACACACACACACACACACACACACACACACACACACACACACACACACACACACACACAACACACACTCCCTCTGAAATGAATCTGACTCAGATTTAAACCATAAACCATTCATTCCATTCATTCTTCATGGGCGCGGCACTTAACGCCAGACTTTCTATCGCAAGGTTCTGGGTTCGATCCCAGTGACAATTCCGCTTGGTGAGTAAAGGGCGACATTTTTTCCAATCTCCCAGGTCAACATGTGCATCTATAGATCTGTCGGTGTCAAATGAGTATGTTTGAACACAAAAGTTGTCACCCAATAGCCTCAACCGTTGGAAGACTGTTTTCACGCGTGCACGTGCGTGTGAGTGCGTGTGCATGCACGCGCGCGCATATGTGTGTGTGTGTGTGTGCGAGCATGCGCGCGCGCGAGCGCATGCCTGCGTGTTTTAAGCCAATGACTTTACCGTTGGTACACAATTTTCTTATGTCTTTTTTGGCCACTAGCTTCTACAGTTGGAAGACAATGTTCTCGGGTATTTTCATTTTGTATAATTTCATTTTTTTAAGCCAACAACTTCTACCACGGAAGACAATTTTCCAATAATTTTTAGCCAATAACTTTTACTTTAGAAAACAATTTTACTAATGTTTTCATGGCCAACATTTCCAACCACTGGATGATAATTTTCAAGTGTTTTAGCCAATAACTTTTTGCCACTGGAAACATTTTCTAGCTTTTTTTTTTTAAGCCAATAACTTCCACTGCAGGAAAAAAAAATCTACCGTTCAAAAAAATTCCAGTGTGTGTAAGTAATTTGTTCTGTTCTGTTTTTGTTTACTTCTGGTGTTTGTTTGTTTGTTCGTACACACACACACACACACACACCACTCACACACACACACACACACACACACACACCACACACACACACACACACACACACACACACACACACACACACCACACACACACACACAACACACAATACACTCTGCCCAACTAGCCGTGATATCGAGAATGAGTAGTACACACACGTTTACAGAGCCTACTCTCCCGTACCGTATCTATACTAAACATGTAACAAGCAATAGCTAAAACTCAATGACAGAGTTCCGCTAGACTTGTACCGACAATGCATTTCAGTTTCAGTTTCTCTTGATAACGTTTCGGTATTCGAATTCATTTCATATACATCGACATCTGGTTTCTCAGAAGAATGTTGAGAGTTCCATGGACAGCAAAGAAAATAATCTTGATGGAGGCAGACACAAGTAGATCACTCGTAAGGAAGATTAGGAAAAGACAAGCAACATTTATAGGCCATTTTATGAGGAAGGGGGATTTGGAGCACCTGGTCACAACGGGAAAGCTGGAGGGAAAGAGAGCACCAGGTAGACCCAGGGAGAGAATGCTGGACGGACTTGCAGAGTGGCTGGGGATGAGGAGGTGGGGGAGATGCTGGGGCAACGAGAGATGAGATGGTTGGAA
>JAPXFY010000018.1:71862828-71875328 GCA_030674185.1 Monoplex corrugatus
CCCTATTCTATATGCAATAACACCAGAATTACCACTTTCTTTTTTCCTTCTTTTGTATGATCCAGTATAAGCAGTGTACTTTTTAAATGTTTTTCATTACGGATTAAATTCAACATGAGTGCCACCTCCAAACTTGTCCCAAGGTATATCTTAAAATTAGTTGACTATTAAGCTACGCTTCTTGTGTTTCATATAAAAAGTTTGAAATAATATTCCAAATAAATAACTTTAAACCTAATGCCACATTATGGAATGTTTAAAGTAGTAAGGGTAAATGCCATAAAAATTATAAGTCCTATGAAAGGCTATATATATATATATATCATGCAAATAAAATTTCTTCTTTTACCAGCCAAGTGAAAGCATTCTATTGTCAAGCCTAGATGGATAACTCTTTCAGAAAGCTCTTTCAGAAACATATCTGACATCTAAAGATGTTTTAATGTGATCAAAGTTTAATGCCCATATTTACTGTCATGCTGCGGCACCTGACAAAAATTTCTCTTACTCAAATTACTGAGATATATAAAAGTTGTCTTTATCCTAATCCTTATGTACCCTGCAAACAACTCATTTTGCCAAATTAATGCTTTTGCAGTATGTAGGGTAAGCATCACTGATTTAATGACATCCTATTCTATGACATCAACAATATGGAACTTCCTTAACATTAAGTCATTTTTCAAAATGTAGACAAGGAAGAAAATATGATGAGACAGAATACAGCCAATAGCAACAGTGACACATTGACAGGAAAACTTTCCTAGTCATAGTACTGTTACATACTGATGCAGGGATAACGTCAATGGACAAGAGAAAGTATTTATATATGTACTAACAATGAGGCTGCAACAAGGAAGAAAATTAGCAGGGCTAGTACTCATCATCTCATGTATTTGTCATCTTTTGAATTCACTTCACTGTTTATTAACTCTTTGAAGACGTAATATAGTTGCCTTGCACAACCACTGTGGACGCGATCAACGGGACCTGCCACAACACTTGGTGACGCATGATTTTGGGGGGTTTCAAAAAATTCTCAAAAATACAGATTTTACAGCACAAGAACATATTTTATATATATCAAAATAAAATTCAGTTTACGCTCTTTGAGCTGAACCTACATACAAGGACAATACATCTATTCTACTTACCTTCCTAGAAGGTGAAATGGGGTAGGGTTTTGGCTCTGGGAAAGAAGTTTTTGATTGACAGTAATCCAACACATACAGTCAGTGAAACACCCATTCTTGACCAGGTAATCCAGAAAATGACAATTCTATTTCTAGTTCAATCTTTCCTGGACAGTTAACAATATGAATAAGTTACAAAAAACTATACCCAGGAAACTATACCAGTTATGCAAATTCAAATACTTTTTAAATGACCATGTAAGAAAATATTTTTACATGCTCATAGTCATAGTCATTAACTATTCATCTATATGGTGTATAGTTATACTCTTTGACTCTCTCAATGCCAATATCATGAAACTCTTAGTCTTAGTGTAGGCAACTAACAACATACACTGAAAGCTGTGCTTCTCAAACACTACTTTCTGCAAGTAATATCATACATGATACAACACTTGGTGTTCTCCCAATAAAAGCAGTGTTTGCAATTAACAAAGGAATACTTATGCAAAACGTTGAAATGAAAGTTCAAGTTCCAATACCCAGAACTAACAATGTAACATGTTTAAATTGAATCTCAGGTACTCTGGAAGCTTATTCTGGAATACTACTCTTCTACCTCATCTGTTACTGCTTTTGTTACTTTTTAAAGTAAAAAACGAAAAGAAAATGAAGTACACATATCAATGCATTTGAGCACATAATCATAATGATCTAGGGAGATGCCCCTGGCATTGACCACTCTGTCCAATTTATCACATAGTGAGTTTTAAAAACATACCTGAATACAAATTTAAATATAACTAAGGACATTAAAACATATGCATAAAAACGGGTCTAAATTACCTAAAACTGTTCTGCATACTCATTCCAGCAAATCACTTAATCTCACCTTTCACCTGTCGGCTCACCGGACAGTTTGCCGCTCAAGATGTCCCAAATGCCTCACACTTGATCTGGCTAAGTCTGACCACCTGGAGTTCTGCACTGTGTTTGATTTTCTAGCAAGTGATGCAGTGCCCGTCCTCGTTCTCTTGCACTTATAATACAATACCAATTACAACTTAAGGGAAAATATGTAAGATTTTATCAATAACTTACAAGTGAATGGACCAGCAAGGCAGAAACTGATTGAAAGGAATGACAGAAACTGAAAAGCAAAGACAAGGCAGAAACAAAGGCGACAGAAAAGAGGAAATTTCTGGCACAGAATTTCCAGAGGGTGGAGATATTACTTTAATACTGAAAGAGCCTACGGCATCCCCACAGCAAATTCTACCTCATCTAAGATCCTATCAAAACACTCTGATATATAATATTCTTCCACCTTATCTAACCCATTAGAACACAGCAATGTCACATTTCAAAAATACACTGAAAACAAAATACACTGCATCTGCACAGTATTGGTCTATAGATCCATTTTGAATAAGAATGTGCACATGTATCTCATCTCTGACCAACATTCTGTCACATGATTTATGTTTTGTATGAGATTGTTCTTTTTTGTGGCAAGTATTTAGTAGCAATGGTTTGCTCTCTCTCTCTCTCTCTCTCTCTCTCTCCTCCCCTCTCCCCCATTCATTCTCTCAATCTTTACAGATAATATTCCAGTTTTGTATTACTACAAATATTCCACTTTTCCAGTTTTGTATTCTGTCAGTCTCTTTACACTATCATAATTCTTTTGTATTAATTAGATTTTCCACAAATATTGTTATGTATTACTAGTGCAGACCATCCATCAGTGGGGGTTCAATACAAAAAAACATTACATCAATAACACATGCTACTACCCTCCATCGAAATAAAAATGTGTTCATGTTCGTTTTGTTCCATAAACTTGTGTATATGGCTTACACATGCTGCTTAGATTGCTTCGAATGGACTTGTTTCATTAATTGATTGGTTTTGGCTTTTAGTGTTGCTTTGTCACAGTTTGTGTGTGTGTGTGTGTGTGTGTGTGTGTGTGTGTGTTGTGTGTGTGTGTGTGTGTGTGTGTGTGTGTGTGTGTGTGTGTGTGTGAGTGGTGAGTGAGTGGTGGTGTGTGTGTGTGTGTGTGTGTGTGGTGTGTGTGGTGGTGTGTGTGGTGGTGTGTGTGTGTGTGTGTGTGCGCGTGCGGTGCATGTGCGTGTGTGGTGTCTTTTAGCTGGTCACAACTGAACTTTTTCAAGTGTGTGCATGTGCATGTGTGTGTTCGTGTACAGATCTATACAAGTGTACTATATCATATGCACCAGTTACAAGCTTATATGTGGACATGTGTGGTGTGTGTGTGTGTGTGTGTGTGTGTGTGTGTATGTCTTTGTGTGTCTGTGTGTGTGTTGTGTGTGTGGTGTGTGTGTGTGTGTGTGTGTGTGTGTGTGTGTGTGTGTGTGTTGTGTGTGTGTGTATGTGTGTGTGTGTTGTTGTGTGTGTGTGTGTGTGTGTGTGTGTGTGTGTGTGTGTGTGTGTGTGCACTCGCGCGCGTGTGTGCGCGAGTATGTCTGCATGCATGTATGT
Organism: Monoplex corrugatus; assembly: GCA_030674185.1. Lineage (NCBI taxonomy): Eukaryota > Metazoa > Mollusca > Gastropoda > Littorinimorpha > Ranellidae > Monoplex > Monoplex corrugatus. The sequence goes on from JAPXFY010000018.1 coordinate 71,866,464, forward strand.
GGTGTGGGTGCGCGCGTGCGCACACGTGTGTGTGTGGTGTGTGTGTGTGTGTGTGTGTCTGTCTGTATGCATGCATGTGTGTATTGTCATTGTGTGAATCTGATGTCTGAGAAAGAGTCTCAGACAGAGAATGAAACTGAAAGAGACATCAAACCAGTACATGTGTGTATGTGTGTGTGCTTGCTCTCCCAACATGCTACCCATCTGAACTTCACTTGCCAGTTGGAACTTGCAAGAATGCAGTAAACTGAGGTTAACAATTAACAAGAAACACTACGAAGGTGCAGATAGGACCTGGAGCACCAATGCCTTGCCACTCTCCGGACAATCACCTCCAAAGCTTCTAATGCCATTCAACAGACATTTCATTAAACAAAAGGGGGCTGTCCATGTGCTACATGACCCGTTTAGGCATAAGTCATCAGTTACCTTGTTAAAAACCAAATGGCCAGGTGGTAAGATGACAAACCCTGAGACACAGCCACAGACTGCACATCAACTAGGTCCAGCCCAGCCTCCAGGCCGACAGAGAATGGAAGACCCCTCTCTCACTCCAATTTGGTCTTCATCTCTCTTTCTGGCAGCCCACCCTGCCACCAGCTCACATAGCTGCCAGCTCCTTTCCCCTTACTATAGTATCGACAGTTAACAGTCGGAAGCTTCAATCACAGGAATTGTTTGAATGGTTGTGAAACTGGCCAGGCATGATGCTCCAAACACAGCCCATTTGTCTGTGACAGAGTGAAAGCGAGACATCAAACCAGTGCATGAGTGAATGTGTGTGTGTGTGTGCTTGCTCTCTCAGCATGCTACCAATCTGAATTTCACTTGCCAGTTGGAACTTCCAAGAATGCAATAAATCGAGTAATGAACAATCTATGATAACAGCTCAACCGTGTCTTTCAACACAGGTGCTATACCAAAGATAACCACTCATCAGTACAACGTGCTATGATGCTCAATGGGCAAAATGAAACTTAAATTGCTACAGGTAAAGGTAAGAAACAAATGAAGCAGACGAGAATTTGCAATGAATGAAAGCCGGTTTGAAATAAAAGGCTACGTACCATAAGAAACGTTTTCAGTCAGCTTGAGGGGGCCTCGAAGTATGTAGACGACAAAGATGACAAGCACGATCCAGACAGCCCACAAATAGGCCCAAGACCATGCAATCCAAGACTTCATTCGCTCAAAAGTTCTGGACAGGAAACCCGCCATTGCAAAAGAATAGCAGGACAGCAGACGCGGCCACGTTGGGTTACCACAACAAATTAAATTTCTTTGGCCTAAAAATCAGATGAATGCGGGGTAAATGGACTCTGCAGACACACGAGCTATCCAACAGTGATTATAAACAGGATAATCCTAGATCCATGCTAACAATGCACAATAGTTGCCTATTTCCATTCTGCCCCGGAAGTTTACAATGGGTTGCTAAAGGCTATACACCACTGCTGCACAAGGTCACAAACAATAGACACTGACTTGTGAGTTAAGTTCAGTTTACGAAGGAAGTGTACAGGAAGTAACGTATCCGCTACACGATGTCCACGAAAGGACTGTTGGGCTAGGGAACGGGAGAAGCAATTAGACACGCAGAGACTAGTAACTCTTAAGTGATGGCGAGGTTTTGAGATCTGGACCTGAGGTCAGATCAGGTCAAGTGAGGGGACAGTTCAAACAAGGTCGGTAATGAGGACATAATAAGGTCAGGGGAAAAGCGCGTTTCACCGCTTGGTTTTCTGATCCTGAAGTTAAAAGGGCTAGAGTCTATTAGCTGTCTTAACCTTTTGACTCCCGCACCCTATCCACCAGCATCCTACATTGTCAACCATGCCAGCAAAGCAAAAACTTGAGCCGGAAGTTGGTGGATAGGGTGAGGGAGTCAAAGGCTTGAGTTTCTGCGCTTGGTGGATAGGGTGCGGGAGTCAAAGGGTTAATTAATGTTGTATGAAGTCAGTGTTAAGTTAAGCCTCTTAGCCTTCGTTTTTTTTCAGTTTGTTTTGTTTTGTTTTGTTTGTTTTATGTGTAAGATTCGGGGTGTACGAGGCTCTGGACTAGAGCAATACGTTTGTTCTCTGGCAGCTGCATCCCTGCATACATATTTTCTTTCAATGTTTTGTCAGTGTCTGGTTTTACTTAATTGAAAGTGTAATAATGTTCTGTTGTAATGTGCAACAGGTACGATTTTGACATGGACCGTTTGTGATATTTAACGAAGTCATTGAATTCGTATGATTAATGAACTACAAATACTAAAATAATATGTACATAGGATATCACGTAAAATAATAATAAATAAAAAAAATAAAAAAAGAACTCACAGCAACAAGAGTGTTTATTTATCCTGGCAAAATCATAATACGAAAATCTGCTTAGGTAAATAACAAGTACAAAATATTCGCACACACTCAAAAACAGTGGCGTTGCACTGAGATGGCATACTTTCCCGAGGGAGAGCTGTCCGGTTTCCACAGGGAAATCTGTTCTGATAACACAATCACAAACGCAAATACACGAGTAGCCTCTTAAAATTGTAACTTGAATATCAAGTGGGTTTCTTATAAATTTTCTTTTTCAAGGTTTGGGGCATTCTTAGCGTATGCAGGGAAACTGTCCCTGTATTACAATCAATAGAAAATGTCACATTATGTATCCTAGTTTCTGTGTCTTTTGTTTCAAGAGCAGGTATCATATTTCGTTTAGAAAATGCAACATCGTGCTTGTAATTTGGCCAGCCTTTCTTTTTCTCAGTGTAAAAGACTCAGACATGGACTCAGAACGGAAAAGAAAAGAGTCAGTATCGTCCTTTGACTCACTGAAGTATTTATCCAAAAAAAAAAAAAAAAAACACAAACAAACAAACAAACCGAAGAATGACTGCCAGAGACTAAGAGCCGAGAACAACACTGCAGATAGATTGTCACAGCCCCCAAATGAAAGAAGCATTGTCTCCATTGCAGTGGTACACACAGACACAAAGACAAAAAACGAGCAGACAAGATATGTCTCTTATTCGACAGAATAAGCCTTCTGGTCTAAAATACCAAACAAAACAGAAACTTCTGACGAAAACAACAAAAGAAAAAGAAAAATACTGGAAAAAAAGGCCTAGGCCTATAGGGAAGGAGCAGAGTGGTCTGTCAGTATTACGATCCTTCAATGTGAAGGCCCTACGTCACCCATAAGAAATATATTTTGCTTTAGCTTTTCTTTCAGATTCTTTCTTTTGCATTCAGATTGTGCTCTGTTTGTTGTTTAGCTGATTTCTCGACACTTTCTTTTTGTTTACAGTTCTGCCACCTTAGGTTTGGTTGGAAATAAGAGGACAGCTTGGAGAATTTTAAATATCAACTAAGTAACATAACTCTTGAGAGTCATGGAGTTATCTGCCATGTAGAATTTCTCAAACCCAACACAGCTTGCGCAACCCATTCAGCTAGCAAAGACGCAGCCACAAAGCATAAAGTGGTAAGCTCAGAGCATTCCTCAAGGAATGTTCTGAGCTTATCACTTTATGCTTTGTGGAAGGAATGTTCTGAGCTTACCACTTTATGCTTTGTGGAAGGAATGTTCTGAGCTTACCACTTTATGCTTTGTGGTTGCGTCTATGCTAGCTGAATGGGTACCGCAAGCTCTGTTGGGTTTGAGAAATTCTACATGGGAGATAACTCCGTGTCTCTCAAGAGTTATGTTACTTAGTTGATTAGGTTTGGGTGGCTCGCTCTGCGTATGTGTGGATGCCGCTCTCCATTTGCTATACCAGGCAATTCTAGTGGTCTCATGAGTTTTACATGGAACGAAATGCGTCACCTGCTTTTGGAGTATAAGCCTTCCCATTAAAGGATCTAAATACTTCTTTTTCGTTCGCAGGCAAGATCTTCTATGGGCACTCCCAGTCTAAGCAAATGAATTCATACAAACTAACCTACCTAGCAGAGGGAGCGGATTTCTGCGTTTAAGGCCGTTCTGTATCTTAATTAAGGGCAGTCATATACCGTTGCGGTGAGCTAAGGAGGTAATTTGGAAGAAATACAGGTGAACGGTCTGGAAGGCAGAAATAGGAAAGAGCCTTGTGAGGAAAAGAGAGTGAATGGCAAGACAGAGGAACCCCTAACTAACGAAAAGCAAAATAGATACTTCCTTTGGTCCCAAAACGGGAGGGGACCTTCATTTCTGCATCCACATAAATCCAGTGCGGAAAATCTATACAGGCTACTGACTGAGCCTGCTGATTAACAGATTAATAGTCAACAACAAAATAAACTGCATATTACGATAAAGCAATTCCCCTGATTTTAGCTGCTTTGAGCAGGAAGAAACTAAAGTTCTTAACATAATCGAAACGAGTTGAACACATTAACAAACACTCTTTAAACATATTTGCATACAGAGAGAGAGAAAGAAAGAAAGAGAGAGAGAGAGAGAGAGAGAGAGAGGGGGGGGGGAGGGAGGGAGGGAGAGAGAGGTCGTTGCACCTTAGTTTGGATTCTTCTGGCTAATGTCCCTGTCTGGATTTCGTCAGCTATGTGTTCTGTTTTACATGCATACATACAGAGAGATAGACATATCAACACACATGATGCCAATGACAATCATACTTGGTTATTACCAACAGCAGAAGTTCAAGGATAAAAAAGAACAACAACAAAACAGAACAAAACGTGTGTTTTTTTTTCAATTTTGCTTTTTCTAATCAACATATCTTGCTTAGAAGTACAAATAAGAAATAGGTTGATAATCAAAACAAAAAAAATAAAAATAAAAATGAAACTTCAAAACAAACTTGAAACCTTATATATACAGAAAGAAAGAGGTGTCTCACACACACACACACACACACACACACACACACACAGACGCACACACACACACGCACACACACACACACACGCACGCACGCACGCACACACGCACGCACGCACGCACGCACACACGCACGCACGCACGCACACACTCACGCACGCACGCACGCACGCACACACACACAAACACACACACACACAGACCACAACACAGAACAGGAATCATGGCAGCAACACCGATTTCCAAAAACAAAACGAAAGTTCTATAGCTTAAGTTAGTTTTGGCTGGCTTGATGGTGGTTTGATTTTGCCAAGATGTGTATCGACCGTTAGTGAATTTTTTTTCTTTCTTTCTTTCTTTCTTTTTTTTTTTCTTTCTTTCTGTCTTTCTTTCTTTCTGTCTGTTTTTCTGTCTTTCTTATTTTCTTTCTTTTCTTATATTTTTGTTGTTGTTGTCGGTGGTGGTAAAGGCGGTAGTAGTTTTGTTTGCTTGCTTGTTTGTTTGTTTGTTTGTTTGTTTTCGGTAAATTTTGATCATGTGTTCTCTTTTTATTCTTTTTTGTTGTTGTTGTTTATCTTATGAAAGATTTGCATCTAAAAAAAGATAACAAAAAAGAAAAGGAAAGAAAAAGAAATAGTACTTAAAAGAAAAGAAAACAAAACACACAAAAAAGAAAAACACTGGTAGAAAGAAACTCTAGGGAGAGCTAGACAACAGAAGGTCTTCAGAGAAGTAACCCCCTTTAGACAAGTGTTTCGGCCCTGAATTCCTTACACTCTCGGGGGGCCGGGCCACATCCAGGTCATGACTCCTGGATGCCCTTCTGCTGTTGTCTATTTTTTTTTTTCCCACGCCGGGGATCGAACCTGGGCGATTCTGCGCTTCAGAACTGCGGTACGCGGTTTCACCAATGTGCTAACGGGGCACACATCATCTGTAGGGAATTTAATCCTTATGAAGTTCACTTTTTTGGTTCCTCCTTGCCCAGATCCAGCTTGAGCTCCTTTCTGCTGCCTCTGCCATCGCTTTAAGGGCTCTAGTCCTCTTCTTCCCAGAAATGGCGAGTTGTTTCATGAGATCATAAGCGGAGGTGCCCACAAACCCTCTTGCCCCGACCTCTATGGCGAAGATTTTGACCCGCAGACCTGCTTTCTTCAGGGTGCTGGCAAGACCGGCGTATTTTTCGGTCTTGTAGATATGTGCTTCTTCCATTCTGCTTTCGTATGGCACAGTGAGTTCTATCAGAATCACTTGTTTCGAGGAGTCAGAGTGGAGAGCGATGTCTGGTCTCATGCCTGTCTTGCTGATGACATCTGGGTAATTTCTCCACTCTGGGAGGTCTGCTGTACACTCCCAGTCGACTGCTCCATCCAGAAGACCCTTTGGCAATGTGCTGGTTGTCATAGCCCTTTCGGGCCAGACCTGTTTCCCTCCTGCTTTGTAGAACGTTGTCATAGCAATTGGTGCGTTTGGGGTCATGGTTTTTTCGCTAACCACATCTGTGATCACTTTCAGAACTTGGTTGTGCCTCCATGTATACCTTCCTTGGGCTAGCGCTACTTTGCAAGAGCTTAGGACATGTTCCACTGTTTGTTTCTTCTGACAGAGCGGACATGCTGGGTCGTCTGCTTTCCCCCATTTCACTAAGTTTGCATTCGAGGGGAGCAGGTCATATACAGATCTGGTGTAAGCTCGGGGAAAAAAAAAATCCCCATTACAGTGGAGCGATTAATCGATAAGCTATTTGTCCTACTCATACATATACAGGGGGGTGCAAAAGTAGGTATACAGTAAGTATCACACCATTATTATAATGCTTTAATTCCGCTCTCGATTAGAGGAGTGTGTGAATACCGACGGCAAGCAGTTTGAGTATCTGAGTGATTAAGGCTGTGCTCGTTATTACATGTATATGCAATATTCATTTATTTTGTATAATGAATGCAATGAGTATTGTAGTATAATGAATGCAATGAGTATTGTAGTATAATGAATGCAATGAGTATTGTAGTATAATGAATGCAATGAGTATTGTAGTATAATGAATGCAATGAGTATTGTAGTATAATGAATGCAATGAGTATTGTATGTATAATGAATGCAATGAGTATTGTACGTGTTTTCTTTTTTCATAAGCGTTATACCTACTTTTGCACCATCACCCCCCCCCCCCCCCTGTACTTTGAAGAAAAGAAAACCGAAATAAACATGATCGACTTAAGTCATTCATTGCCTTAGGGGAGGGGTGTTAGATAACTGTAAGGTTGTTTGGGGGTCGTTGGAGAGTGAGGCGGTTGTGCTGTTGCATTCTTAAAGAGGGCAATGACCGCTCCTCTCCTTCTCTGCTTACTCGTTGCTCAGCCATGGATACCATCTGTAACGGGTGGGGGGTGGGGGTGGGGGGTTCATGTGTGTCTTTTTCATTTATTTTCAACATCTTGTAATTTACATTTACTTTTTTTAGCAAAACAATGAACACGTGTTTGCCACAATAATGAAGAAGATGATCGAACCATTCTATCAATCTCCATTTATTTTATACTACAACTATGACAGAAAATCTTGATTTTGCACTTCTCGGTGTTACTGTCAGGTTGTTAAATTTAAATACCTGGGAAAGATCGATCATTTCATCAGACGGCAGATGCACATCAGAAATAGCCGGCAGAATCGGCCAAGCTAAAACAGCATTCAAGAAGATGAAATGCATTCTTACCAACAAATGCCTATCAATTAACATCAGGAAGACAGTTCTTGAATGTTATATAGAACCAATACTGCTGTACGGATGTGAGGCGTGGACAGTCAACAAGCAAAGCCAGAACAAGATTGAGGCAGCCGAGATGTGGTTTCTGAGAAGAATGTTGAGAGTTCCATGGACAGCAAAGAAAACAAACGAGACAGTCTTGATGGAGGCAGACACAAGTAGATCACTCATAAGGAAGATTAGGAAAAGACAGGCAACATTTATAGGCCATTTTATGAGGAAGGGGGATTTGGAGCACCTGGTCACAACGGGAAAGCTGGAGGGAAGGAGAGCACCAGGTAAACCCAGGGAGAAAATGCTGGACAGATTTGCAGAGTGGCTGGGGACGAGGAGGGTGGGGGAGATGTTAGGGGCAACGAGAGATAGAGACAGATGGAAGTCCATGATCCTCAACGCCATGCGGCAGGGCACTGATGATGATGATGATGATGAGTGTTACTGTGACCTTGAAGAGGCATCAGATGACATAAAACTTGATGTGAAACGAGGTCAACGGTAGACAGCCACAACATTGGAAACAAGATGTAAATAGTTAAAAATGTTCCTCAGACAGTGACTGTTCACACATCTTCCTTACAAAGCGCTGATTTTGTGTGACCTTGACCTTGGCGCCGTGACGTCCAAATTTATTTACGACTCCTTGACAGTCCACTGCTTTCACCAAAAATGTTGTAAAGATTCATCCAGTGCTGAGAAAGTCTTGCTAACACATGTTGTCCATCCACACACACACACACCACACACACACACACACACACACACACACACACACACACACACACAACACACACATGCACGCATGCACACACACACACGCACATACATGCATACATAAATACATACATACATACATACATGCATACATACATACATGCATACATACATACATACATACATTCATACATTTATACATACATACACACATACTATACATACATACATACATACATACATACATACATACATACATTCATACATACATACATACATACACACACAAGCACGCCCAAACACAACACACACACACACACACACACACACACACACACACCTCTCTCTCTCTCTCTCTCTCTCTCTCTCCCACTTCCTTTTGGTTATTTGTTTCTTGTTTGTTTGTTTTTTGTTTGTTTGCTCGTTTGTTGTAGTGTTCGTTTTGTTTGTCGCTGAGCGAACCCCGAGGACTAACATGCACAACAATGTAGCATTATCGTGTTTCCACAAGCCGCGAAACACTGACGTGGCTTTCAATCTTTAACCCTTTGACTCCCGCACACTGCACACCATCTGCAAAA
>JAPXFY010000018.1:71885328-71887830 GCA_030674185.1 Monoplex corrugatus
TCAATCCTCGGGTGTGTTCGATGGTTTTTTTTCGTGGGCTGGGCGGTTCTATTGATAGAGCCTTGGACTCCAAATCTGGTATCTGGAGTTCAATCCCACCCGTAATACTAACAACTCGTCTGTTTTTATCATGGTAATGTTGTTATCATTCTTATGGTGTCAGCCTGCCCCATTTCAAGACCTTTATTTTACTTTATTTTTTTTAGGATCATTGCACTCAGGGAAGTCACCTTTGTGCTCACCTTTTTTTTTTTTTTTTTTTTTTTTGGGGGGGGGGGGGGGTGTTCCATTTTCTACGCCACATTAATGCCCACAGAAACTGGCACACTTTGTCAACCATTACAATGCGATGATGATGACGATGTCGATGAGAATGATGATCATGATGCTACATAGTTTCCATCTAGGATTGAGACTGCGTGACAGGGCTGTACTGTACACTCACTGTCACAATATATCCGGGCATCAACCAGGCACAAGAGATACAGACAGCTGCGGTGCTGGTCAGAAGAATTGAGCAACACCCTCATTGACGCATCCGTGAAGCGGATGAGACTCAACTGTGTGGTCCCAGTCTTCCCAATGAGCCCATAGCACACACGCCCAACTCTGGGTAGGAGCCGGTTAGAACCGAAAAATCCCACAATGATTTCTGAAGGGACTGATGGGGATTCGAACTCTCAACCTTCCAGTCAATAGTCCGTTGCGCTAACCACTACACCACGGCGACTGGTCCACTTCAAGACCTTAGCAAAACCCTGTGACCTGGCAAGGTCTTGAAATGGGAATGGGAACGCGACACGGGAGGAGGAGAAGAGACCTAGGAGAAGAGACCTAGGAGAAGAGACCTAGGAGAAGAGACCTAGGAGAAGAGACCTAGGAGAAGAGACCTAAGAAATACTAAGCTGACACTACCAGAAAGATGGAAACAAAGATGAACAGCGAACAGGCCAGTTGACAATGTTGCCAGCTGAGACTGAACTCTTATATGTATCATAACTCGAGTCTAGACTCTATCAAAAGAACCTAACAGCCCGGGGTTTGAACGCACAACCCCTGCGTATTGAGCATGACGACCTAACAACTGAGCTAAAGAAGCCAACTCACGCCGACACGGGTTGCCAACTAGTAGGTGCAGTTCCACATGACTTTCGTCCAATGAATGGCGAACCTGCCTTCCGCAGGACCAGTTGATCTCTGAGCATACGTGCGTTTAGAAAATGATTAATTCAGAAAAGTAATTCCTTTACCCTTGACAAGTGCATGGTGCAGAAACAGAATTAACATACATTTAATTTGGTTTGGGGGTGATAATGGGCACAGACACAATATGTCACGTATGATTTACTGACTGACAACGTCACAACCTTTGAAGTAAAATTCAGTAAATGCGTTGACACTTCACTTTGTTAAATGAAGTGCAGCGAAGAAAGCCACACAAAAAATTAACATTTTTTTTAAAGATCATCATCATCATCAGGTGCCTGCCGCATGGCGTTGGCGACCATGGATTTCCCAAACCCATCTCTATCTCTCGTTGCCCCTAGCACTCCCCCACCCTCCTCACCCCAGCCACTCTGAAAGTCCGTCCAGCATTCTCTCCCTGGGTTTCTACCTGGTCTCTCTTTCCCCCAGCTTCCACGTTGTGACCAGGTGCTCCAAACCCCCTTCCTCTCAAAATGGCCTATAAGTGTTGCTTGTCTTTTCCTAATCTTCCTTATGAGTGATCACTTGCGTCTGCCTCCATCAAGACTGTCTCGTTTGTTTTCTTTGCTGTCCATGGAACTCTCAACATTTTTTTGAGAAACCACATCTCGGTTGCCTCGATCCTGCTCTGGCTTTGCTTTTTTCAGATACTTCCCCGTTATTCCCCTAAAAGAAAGGAACAGATTTCTCAAGGTTAGATTTCAACGTGTGTTACGAGCAATGTAATTTGTAGTACTGTCACAAACACAACGTGGCCTCCCGTAGGGAGACCAGCACTCTGAACCAGGACAAATGTCTCCTCCAGATGACTTTTTTTACACACCCTGTGTATATGTGTGTGTATGTGTGTATGTGTGTGTATGTGTGTATGTGTGTGTATGTGTGTATATTGTGTATGTGTGTTTGTGTTATGTGTGTATGTGTGTGTGTATGTTGTGTATATGTGTATGTGTGTGTATATGTGTATGTGTGTGTTGTGTGTGTTTTATGCGGTGTGTGTATGTGTGTATGTGTGTGTATGTGTGTATGTGTGTGTATGTGTTGTGTTATGTGTGTGTTATGTGTGTATATGTGTGTGTAGTGTGTATGGGTGGGAATGTGTGTATAGTGTGTGTAATGTGTGTAGTGGTGTATGTGTGTATGTGTGTGTATGTGTGTGTAAGTGTGTATGTGTGTGTATTGTGTGTGTTTTGGGGTATGTGTGTGTAAAGTGTGTATGTGTGTGTAAGTGTGTATGTGTTGTATGTGTGTGTGTTGTGTGTATTTCATTTCAACCAACAACATTCAGTCTGAACA
>JAPXFY010000018.1:71887930-71890430 GCA_030674185.1 Monoplex corrugatus
TCTCCAGTTGGTTGATCAATTCATCATGTCGTACCCGATCGAAAGCCTTGGTATAGTCAACAAAGCATAAATACAAATCCTTATTCATCTCAATTGACCTCTCTATGATAGTTCTTAGGATGTATATGGCATTAATAATTCCTTTCCCCTCCACAAATCCACACTGTTCTTCTGCTATTTCTCTTTTGATTCTATTCCTTGCCTCATCATGATTATTCTTAACAGGATTTTTTGTTACATGACTCATCAAACTGATTGTGCGATGGAGTTCGCATTCTATAGCCCCTGTCTTCTTTGGAAGTGCAATGAAAATTGATTTTGACATATCTTTGGGGATTTTTCCAGTGTCATAAATTTCATTTAGGAGGACTGTTATTTTTTCTATGCCAAATTCCTCCAGGACTTCAATCATCTCTGTAGTAATGTTGTCTGGTCCTGGGGCTTTTCCTGGTTTCATCTTTTTCAGTGCTGCTCTAACTTCATCTTTCATTATGGGTGATCCTTCAAAGTTCTTTTTTATAATGTGTTCTTCCTTTCTGTCATCCTCAAAAAGGTCTTTAATGTACTCTCCCCATCTGTCTAATATTTTGTCTTTTTCCATGATAAGCGTACCATCTTTCGATTTTAAGCAACCAGTTCATGTGCATGTATTTTTCCTGTGAACAATTTCTTCAATTCGTCTGTACATACCCTGAGGATCCATTTTGTGTCGTTCTTCTATCTCTTTGCATTTTGTGTTCAGCCAAGCTTCCTTAGTTTCATTGCACCTATACCTGATTTCTTTGTTTATCTTCCTGTATATCTCCTCGTTTCTCTTTGCCTTCCTCCTTTCCTCCATCAGGTCCAAAATTTCATTAGTCATTCAACTCTTTTTTGCTTTTCTATTTGCCTTAGGGATTTCTTCACAAGCTTCATTTATAGAACTTCTCAACTTTGTCCATTGTTCCTCTCTGTCACCAACGTCTCCCAGAGCACTGAATTTGTTTTGAACATGTACATTAAATTTTTGACGTATCATTTCATCTGACTTTAAGAGTTCAAGGTTTAGTTTGATGTTGCTTTTGGTCTGTTTCCTTTTCTCAATTTCAGCCTAAACCTTCCCACTACAGGATTGTGGTCACTGTTGCAGTCTGCGCCTGGTAGTGCTTTTGCTGACAGTAAAGAATTTCTAAATCTTTTGTTGATCACGATGTAGTCAATTTGATTTTTGGTATTATCTCCTGGACTCATCCAAGTCCATTTTCTTCTGTTAGGCTGCTCAAACCAGGTGTTTCCTAATATGAACTCATTCATCTGTGCCCATTATACAAGCTTCCCCCCTCTTTCATTTTGTGTACCAAGGCCATGGGGTCCAACTATATCCTCCACCCTATCCTGTCCCACTTTAGCATTAAAATCTCCCATTATGACTGTAACTTCTTGTGATTTACATTGGACCTTGGCCATCTCTAAAACTTCGTAGAAGTTGTCGGTGTCTTCCTGAGTACTTGCGGATGTTGGTGCATACACCTGTATGATGTTGATATCAAAAGGTTTGCCTCCGAATTTGACCAGTGAAACTCTGTCGGACACTGCCCAGTATCCCTTAACTGCTTTTGATTTGTCTTTGTCCATTATGATGCCTACTCTTCTTTCATGTGAATTACACCAGAGTATATCACTGTATATTCCCCTGATGTTATCATGCCTGCCCCCTTCCATCTCACTTCCCCCAGTCCTAAAATACTAATGTTAAGCCTTTCCATCTCCATTTTGATGTTGTCTAATTAACCTTTCTGCAGCATTGTTCTTACATTCCATGTTGCCACTTTGGTGTTGAATTTAATTTTGGTCGCAGTAGCTGGCTGACGCTCTGGTGTCACCTGTGCCGCATGACAGTCCCTACCGGACGAAGGTGCTCCGCAGGAGCACCTATTGACGTCGTTACCTTTCTTCTTTCTCTTTCTCCTGTCCATGGATTTCCTGGGGAAAAACTACGATGGTGGTTTCCCCTTGCCTTTCCTTTTTTGTTTTGTTTTTAGAGTTAACTCTCTTAGCCTTACTCTCTCCCGAGATGTCCACAAGACAGTGGAGCTATTTACCCATAGCTTGGGGATCTGGTTCGTGTACACCAGGGCGTGTCCACACGCCTGTGAGCCTGCATGCCTCACGTCTGGGGGCCAGACCTCCTCCGAGTCCTATGAGATTCAGCCTGAGTCCGTGAGGTGCTCAGTTACCGCCTGTCGCCACGAGGAGGCACAGCGTAGGGCTTGCTGATGGAGAGGCTATGTACTGACAGGAAGAGACTTACGCCTTGCTCTTCTTTTCGCACAGCAGTGCTAGCCAGCGGTGCAGGCCGAAGCTGACACACTAGACGCATCACATCTGCCAATATGACAAGCAAAAACGTACCCCTATAAAAAAAATTCCGTTGTACTGATGACAATTTATGTATGTATATTGTAGTGTCTTTTACCTTACATGTTTTCACATGAACTTGACTGTTCATCTCCCTTGTAAT
>JAPXFY010000018.1:71895430-71902930 GCA_030674185.1 Monoplex corrugatus
AAGAAATCTTCCAGATTCCCTGGTCCTTCATACCCCCCTCCTATGACGACATCACTTTCGATGGGTTTGGAGGCATATTGAAGAGTCGATATAAGTGGTGAGGAAATCACCGACCCAAAAGGGATGCAGAATATGACACCCTCCCCGTCTCCCCCCCAAAAAAAACCCCCTCATAATCATTATCAAGTGCCCTGCCACATGGCGTTGGCGATCATGGCCCTCCATATTTATCTATCTCTTGTTGCCACAAGCACATCTTGCACCCTCTCTGTCCTCAGCCACTCTGCAAGTCCGTCCAATATTTTTCCCTGGGTCTACCTGATGCTCTCCCTCCAGCTTTCCTGTTGTGACCAGGTGCTCTAATTCCCCTTTCCTCATAAAATAGCCACAAACGTTGGCTTCTTTTCCTTATGAATGATCTTCTTGTGTCTGCCTCCATCAAGACTGTCTTGTTTGTTTGTCCATGGACTCCCAACATTCTTCTTGGAAACCACACCACAGCTTCCTCAATCTTGTTCTGGCTTTGCTTGTTGACTGTCCACGCCTCAAAACCGTATAACATTATTATCGGCTCTATATTACAGTCAAGATTGAAAAGTAGGAAAACAATTGAATGGACTATTTGAATGGCAAGATCTGAAAACAACTTTCATGCTGTGAATCTGTGACATCTTTGTGATTTCAGATGCTCCCGGAATTTGCTGAAACCTTGTACTACACGGGTCTGATCTCAGATTATGCTCGACGGACGTTCCGTGCAGAGCTGATAGGAGTCATCGACGAGTCCCTGTCCGCTGGGGTATTTGATGTGTCAAAGGTAATTAGCATTAATTTGGCACTGTGTTATGTTCTGTGTGTTTTGTGTTTTGTGTTTGTGTCATGAGATTTTTGTTTATGTTATGTGTTTTGTGTTTGTGTTTGTGTTTGTGTTTTGTGTTTGTGTTATGGTTTGTGTTTTGTGTTTTGTGTTTTGTGTTTTGTGTTTTGCATTTTGTTTTTGTGTTTTATGTTTTGTGTTTGTGTTTGTGTTTTGTGTTTGTGTTTGCGTTATGTGTTTTGCGTTTTGTTTTTGTGTTTTGTGTTTGTGTTATGTTTTGTGTTTTGTGTTTTTGTGTTTGTGTTTGTGTTTGTGTTTTGTGTTTGTGTTATGTTTTGTGTTTTGTGTTTTGTGTTTTGTGTTTGTGTTTTATGTTTTTGTGTTTGTGTTTTGTGTTTTGTGTTTGTGTCTTGTGTTTGTGTTTGCGTTATGTGTTTTGTGTTTGTGTTGTGTTGTTTTGTGTTTGTGTTTTGTGTTTGTGTTGTGTGTTTGTGTTTGTATATTTTGTGTTTTGTGTTTGTGTTTGTGTTTTGTGTTTTTGTTTTGTGTTTGTGTTTTTGTGTTTGTGTTTGTGTTTGTGTTTATGTATGTGTTTTGTGTTTTGTGTTTTGGCGTTTTGAGTTTTGTGTTTGTGTTCGTGTATGTGTTTTGTGTTTGTTTGTTTCTTTTCTTTTCCTTTCTTTTCTTTTCTTGTGTATGTGTTTGTGGTTGTGATTGTTGCCGTGTGTGTTGTTTATATTTGTTGTGATTGAGATTGCGGCTTTACGTGTTTGTGTTTGTAGTGTGGTGTGGTGGTGTGGTGTGGTGTGGTGTGGTGTGGTATGGTGTGGTGTGGTTGAGGTGGTCGTGGTGTGGTGTGGTGTGGTGTGGTGTGGTGTGGTGTGTCGTTTTGTTGCGACCGTGTCCCCGGCGCCTGCGCCCGAGCTGTGCTGTGTTGTATTGTGCTGTGTTGTGCTGTGCTGTGCTGTACTGTGCTATGTTGTGCTGTTCTGTGCTGTGCTGTGCTGTGTTGTGTTGTGCTGTGTTGTGCTGTGTTGTGCTGTGTTGTGTTTGTGTTGCTCTGTTCTGTACTGTGCTGTGCTGTGTTGTGCTGTGTTGTTTTGTGTTGTGTTGTGCTGTGCTGTGTTGTGCTGTGCTGTGCTGTGTTGTGTTGTGCTGTGCTGTGTTGTAATGTGCTGTACTGTGTTGTGCTATGCTGTGTTGTGCTGTTTTGCGCTGTGCTGTGCTGTGTTGTGCTGTGTTGTGCTGTGCTGTGTTGTAATGTGCTGTACTGTGTTGTGCAGTGCTGTGCTGTGTAGTGCTGTGCTGTGTTGTACTGTCTGTGCTGTGTTGTGCTGTGATGTGATATGCTGTGTTGTCTTGTGTTGTGCTGTGCTGTGCTGTGCTGTATTGTGCTGTGTTGTGTAATGTTGTGCTGTGCCGTGTTGTGTTGCGTTGAGTTGAGTTGCTTTGTGTTGTGTTGTGTGTTTGCGTGTTATAGTGTTTGTATGTTTTTGTGCTTGTGTGGGTGTGTTGTTCTGTGGTTGTGGTTATAAAGTGTTGTGTTGTGTTGGGTTGGGTTGTGTTGGGTTGGGTTGGTTGCGTTGCGCTATGCTGTGCTGTGCTGTGTTGTATTGCTTTACTTTGCGTTGCGTTGCATTGCGTTGCGTTCAGTTGTGTTGCGGTATGTTGCCTTGTATTGTATTGTGCTGTGTTCGCTTTTGACCACACGACAAGGGATAGATATGTACGGAGGGCCGTGATCGCCAACGTGATGCAGCAGGGCACATGATGATGATGATGACTATAAACGGTCTTTTTTTTTTGTTTGTTTGTTGTTGTTGTTGTTGTTGTTCTGTCATGTCAGTACACCCTGCCTGTGAATTTCTTGTTTTATCTTACTAATTCAGAGTATTTGTTCGTTTCAGGACGGGGACAAGCTATTTTCTGGAGCACAGAACGTCTCTGAAGATGGCGACACTAACAACATGCTTGGTGGAGAGGTAAATATGTCAGTGAAATAGGACATGATCATCCGTGTATGCGTATGTGCGTGCTTGCGCACGTGTGTGTGTAGGTATATTATGTGTTCGTGTGTGTTTTCAACGCTGCCCTGACTTCGTCTTTCATCACTGGTGGTCCTTCAACGTTCTTTCTTATGGCATGTTGCTCCTTTCTGTCATCGTCAAAAATGTCTTTAATGTACTCCCCCATCTATCAAATATTTTGTCTTTTCCCATAATAATCGTACCATTTATAATTTTTTAATTTTAAGCAACTAGCTGATGTGCATATCTTTTTCCTGTGGGCAATTTATTCAATGTTTTTGTGCATAAACTTAGTGTCTGTTTTGTGTGGGCCTTCTATTTCTTTGCATTTTGTTTCTAGCCAAGGTTCCTTAGCTTCATTGCACTTATTCCCGATTTCCTAATGTGTTTTTCTTGTATTCTTCTTTTCCCTTTACCTTCCTCCATTCATCCATTAAGTCTACAATTTCTTTTGTCATTCAGTTCTTTTTTGCCGTCCTTTAAGCTCTAGTAATTTCGTCACAAGCTTCATTTATTGAATTTCTCAGATTTGTCCATTGTTTCTCACTGTCCCCAAAATCCTCCAGAGCACTGAATATATTTCGAAAATATAGGTTGAATATTGAACAAGTTGATTCATCTGTTGTTAAGAGTCCAATGTTTAGTTTGATGTTATTTTTGGTTTGTTTCTTTCCCTCTCCAATATTTAGTTTGATGTTATATTCTTTTTTATTTATTTTCTTCTCTTTAGTTTCAACCTTAATCTTCCCATTACAGAATAGTGGTCACTGCTGCAGTCTGAACCTGGTATTGTCTTCGCCTTCAGTAAAGAATTTCTAAATTGTTTTTATTCATGAGGATGTGATCAGTTTGATTTCTTGTGTTGTCTCTTTGATTCACCTATGTCCATTTTCTTCTGTTAGGTTGCTCAGAATTAGTAGTAGTAGTAGTAGGAGGAGGAGGAGGAGAAGGAGGAGCAGGAGGAGGAGTGGAGTAGGAGTAGTAGGAATAGAAGAAGCAGTGTTATCATTATTGTTGTTGTTGTTGTTGTTGCTTTCTCGCGTAAAGGAAACAAACGAGATAGTCTTGATGAAGGCAAACACAAGAAGATCATTGATAAAGAAGATCAGGAAAACACAAGCAGCTTTTATAGACCATTTTATGACGAAAGAGGAATTAGAGCACCTGGTCACAAGAGGAAAGCTGGAGGGAAAGAGAATACCAGGTAGACCCAGGGAGAATATACTGAACGGACTTGCAGGGTGGCTGAGGACAGAGAGGATGAAAGATGCACTTGCAACGACAAGGATAGATGCATATGGATGGCCATGATCGCCAACGCCATGCGGTAGGGCACACGATGATGATGATGATGTTGTTGTTGTTGTTGTTATAGTAATAGTAGTAGTATGATAGTAGTAGGAGTAGTAATCAGTATCAGTAGTGGTGGTAGTAGTAGTAATAGTAATGATAGTAGTAGTAGTATTGTTGTTACCATTATTACTTTGCTGTTGTTGTTATCGGTATTGCTGTTATCATCATTATCATTAGTAATAGTAGTAGTACCAGTAGTAGTAGTAGTTGTAATAGTAATAGTAGTAATGTAGTAGTAGTAGTAGTAGTAGTAGCAGGAGTAGAAATAGTATCATTACTGTCATAATCATTATCATGTTTTGTGTTCCAGCATAGTCCCAGTAAATTGAATATAAAACTGGCAGACTTCATGTCTTCTCCCAAAACTCGAAAAGCCTTGCATGTGGGACTGGCGAACGGAAAGGAAAATCTTACAAGCGTTGGCAATCCAGACGTCTTCCGCCGTATTATGCCGCTGAGCCTGTTCATAAATACCAACAAAGAAAACGCAGTCCTCATGGACAACTACAAGGTCAGTTTGAATACCTCACCGACGACAGCAATAACTCACTCTGTTTACTTCCTCCTCCTCATCATCAAGTGCCCTGCCACATGGCGTTGGCGATCATGGCTCTCCATATGTATCTATCCCTTGCTGCCGCAAGCACATCTTCCAACCTTCTGTGTCCTCACCCTTCCTGCAAGTCCGTCCAATATTTTCTCCCTGGGTCTACCTGGTGCTCTCTTTCCCTCCAGTTTTCCTGTTGTGACCAGGTGCTCTAATTCCCCTTAATACTCTACTTTATTTACTCACTACTTTAATACCGATTTCACCCATTGGTGTTGTAACATGGGGATGAAGCCAACGGTCTGCTGCTAAGCTGGAAGCCTGGCAAAGAATCGTGTTGAAATGTGGAGCGCGTCTATCATTAGTATGTTAATTGGGAGAGAGAGCAAAAGAAAAAAAAAAGAAAAAAAAAGAAAACTCGCTCTCTCTTATCTTACACAGTTTATGTCCATACATACGCATGGGCATAGATTGACATATACGTAATACTCCTTTGTTTAAACACGCACAATCACACAAGCTCACAAACATATACATACATACATACGTACATATGTATGTATATATGTGTGTGTATATATAGATAGATAGGCAGAGAAACAGACAGACAGACAGATAGACAGACAGATAGATAGATAGACAGACAGATAGATACATGTAGACAGATAGATAGATAGATAGATATACAGATAGATAGATAGATAGATGGATGGATGAATGGATGGATGGATGGATAGATACATAGATACATACATAGATAAATAAATAGATAGATAGATAGATAGATGGATGGATGGATGGATAGATACATAGATACATAAATACATAGAGTAGATAGATAGATAGATAGATAATAGATGGATGGGTGGATGGGATGGATGGATGGATGGATGAATGGATGGATGGATGGATGGATGGATGGATGGATGGATGGATATAGATATAGATAAAGCTATAGACGTACATATACAGATATAGATATATGTATGCTCAGGGTTGTGTGTATGTATGTATGTATGTATGCATGTGTGTGTGTGTGTTTTGTGTGTGTGTGTGTGTTGTCTGTGTGTGTGTGTGTCTGTGTGTATGTGTCTACGTGTCTGTGTGCTACGAGCACGTAAGGTCCTGTACTGGCGTATGACAAGTCATCTGTTATTATCTGGTGAGGTACAAGGGGGAGCAGAGGATTGTCTTATCGCAAAAAAAGGTGGGAGTTACAGGTATAAAGCAGTCAGGCTGAATCGGACAAAAACGACCTACAGGACTGTGCAGTAAACGTCTATCATTATCATCATCATCATCATCATCAGGTGCCCTGCCACATGGTGTTGGCGACCATGGACTTCCATCCATCTCTATCTTCATTGCCCCTAGCATCTCCCCCACCCTCCTCATCCCCAGCCACTCTGCAAGTCCATCCAGCATTCTCTCCCTGGATCTACCTGGTGCTCTCTTTCCCTCCAGCATTCAAGAAGATGACAAGCATTTTTACCAACAAATACCTGTCAATTAACATCAGAAAGAGAGTCCTTGAATGTTATATAGAACCAGTACTGTTGTACGGATGCGAGGCGTGGACGTCTAGCAATGTGTAAATACAGATTGAAATCAGTATGTTTCTGTATTAAGTTTGTAAATGACGCAGGGAAATAAGGTCGCATTCGCTGACAACACAAAAGGTGATGAACTGTTATAAAATCACTACAGATACATTTGATGGTTTTACTAAATTTAGTTCGAAGTGAGTTGAGAGATAATCTATAAGCTAAAGGGGCAAAGGTTACATTGCGCGTTTACTTTGTTTTCTAATATAGCATTCATTTCATGTTCAGAGAGTGGCAAATCAAATTTTAATACTGCCAGCCCTATTCATTGCTGCATTTTTTTGCTGTTCTGTCGACCCAGTCCTTATATAGGATACCACAGTGTGATGGGATCCAACAAAAAGTAACTTGTGTATTATTTGTTATTAAACAATGAATGTGTTCTCTTTGATGGTCTCAAAATTCTAGGTTTCACAGCCCATAGAGCAGTGCTAGTATCATGTATGAATTATAAAACTTTCATTTCACTTCAAGGGAAATGTTCCTGCTGTGTCTTACTTTGGTCAGCTGGTTCAATGTGTGTTGTTGCCTTTCCAATCTGGCATTTCATTTCGTGGTCAAGGTCATTCATGTTGCCGGTGGGATTGCTGCTGTACATGACATTTTCTATCTCCTAAATCATTTCTATAAATTAAATTATCATATGATTGCCAGATACTCACTGTCAGAACTCACTTTCCCCAATGCATCATTGAGTTCGTATGAGTGTGAATGCGAGTGTATGAGTGTGTTGGGGGGGGGGTAGGGGTGTATGGGGGGTTTGTTGGTCTCCAATTTTTTTGTCTATTTGCATATTTGATATTGGATAACTCTGTGTGTGTGTGTGTGTGTGTGTGTGTGTGTGTGTGTGTGTGTGTGTGTGTGTGTGTGTTTCGTATATGTGTTTGAGTGTGTGTGTATGCGTGTGTGTTAGAGTGTGTGTATGTGTGTGTTTGAGTGTGTATGTGTTTGAGTGTGCGTTTGTTTCGAGTGCGTTTGTGTTCGTGTGTGTGCACGTGCGAGCGCGTGTGTACGTGTTAATGTGTGTGTTTGTGTGTGTGTGTGTGCGTGCGTGTGTATGTGTGTGTATGTGTGTGTGTGCGTGTGTCTGTGTCTGTGTGTGTGTCTGTGTTTGTGTGTGTGTTTGTGTGTGTGCGCGCGTGCGTGCACTCG
>JAPXFY010000018.1:71907930-71927930 GCA_030674185.1 Monoplex corrugatus
TTGACTCCCTCACCCTATCCACTATCTTCCTACACCTGTTTAACATTCAAAATATTTGACGGGCATAGACCACTCACTTAGATGGCATACCTTGATGTTACATAAGTGTGTGCATGTGTGTGTGTATGTGTGTGTGTGTGTGTGTGTGGTGTGTGCGTGTGTGTGTGTGTGTGTGGTGTGTGTGTGTGTGTGTGTGTGTGTGTGTTTGTGTGAAAGAGTTAAGATTTTGCTTGGCTAGCATGGTTGACAGTGCAGGTTGATGGTGGACAGGGTGCAGGAGTCAAAGGGTTAAAATATACTTTATCTTCGCACCCTCACAGCATCCATCACTGTAGTGGCCTCGCTATACTATTTCATATAATCATTATAGAAGAAAATAAATATATAATTTGTTCAATTCTTCTCCTGATGCTGAAAATGGAATTGGTGTATCAAAGGAATGACTGTTTGTCCAAAGTATTTCATTTTTCATTTTCTTAACCAGGCCTACAACTTCAGGTTGGTTGTTCAGTTCTTCCAAAATGCTTTGGTTTGTTCGTCTTTCAGTCCAGCTTATTCTTAGGAGTCTTCTGTAGAACCACATCTCTTCACTTTTGATTATGTTTTCATCTGCAGCTTTAAGAGTCTGTCCTTCACTTCCATATAATATAACAGGCCAAATTGATGTTCACAGTAGTTTAAGTTTGAGCTCTTTTCCAAAATATCTGTCTTTCCAAATGTTAGTGAGATGGACCATTCAGTAACTGGGGCGTTTTACCTGTTTACATCGTTATGTGGCAAGTTTGATAAGAACATGATAGAATCTTTCGTACCTTATAACTAGGGACTTCATTAGGATTTGTGCAGTTGTAGATAGAGTGACTGGACGAAGCAGCAGGGAAGTTTTAGTCTTTTTCTCCTAATGTTTGTATTTGGTGTTTGTTTATTTGTGATCTTACGTCTACGCTTGACAAAAGCCAGTTGGCCGAAAATTGGCACCTGTCTTGTCTGGTTGTATTAAATACGCTTTCTGAGTTTTTTTGTGTTTTTTTTTTCTGGTTTCATATTTACAGAGGGCTTATCTTCGAAATGCACTGACATTCTACAACTGACTGCCAACGCCTTTAATGAACATTTGTTGTCTGTGGCTGAAATTGTAAGATTAACTGAAAGAGAAAGGCCATTTTATTAGTGCAGCAAACAACCCATCCAGTTCTGTCCAAAGAAAACTGAAGCAATTGATTAATTCACCATACCTGTCATCACCGTTCTTCAGTTTGGAAAATATATATCAATATGAGCAATAAAAATGTACATGAAATCTGTAGCAAAAATTAATACTATCCATGCCTCTCGTTGGTGAAAGACTAAGACAAATTCAGTTTATGTATTTATCAGAAAATGTTCCTTTAAAAAGAAAGGCGAAAATCATCCTTTTATTAAAGACAAGCGATAGACACATTCTATACAATTACAGGTCGGTATCATTATTGTCTGTGGTCTCTAAGCCACTTGAAAGACATTCTCAACCGCATGATAAAATTGATGATGGAAGATCACGCACTTCATAACCTCTTGAAAAATAACAGCAAACGGCACAGCTTTTAGACAGGTTGATCAGTTTAAATATCTAGGAACGGTCATCTCACCAGACGGTAGATGCACATCATAAATAGCCAACAGAATCGGCCAAGCCAAAATAGCATTCAAGAAGATGAAAAGCATTCTTACCCATTAATGCCTATCAATTAAGCTGGTGGATAGGGTGAGGGAATCAAAGGCATGCTGGTGGACAGGGTGTGGGAGTCAGAGGGTTAAGTGAGCACAACATTTTACTTCCAGTCTCAGTTGTTTTCCAATGAGATAGAGCACGCTGCCATATGTGATTTTGTTTGTTTGGTTGGTTTTTTTTCATAATCATGAGCGACCTGTCAATCCACATAAGTTTACCTAACCCTGCCGTTTGCTACGTCATATCATTTGCTGACAATGGAGCAATGCTTGCACATGAAAAAGAGAAAACGACATGTTCACGTGAAAGCCTAGATGAAGTCTTTGAGTGGTCTGTTGACAGTCTGTGATAACAAACCCTCTCCAGTTTATTGTGTGTAAACACCGAGACGCCAGTTTGAAGTTTTGACGTTTTTGTACAAGAAGAGTACATCGTACTCGTTCATTTCCATATGTGCTCCATCCAAATCTTCGAGTAAAATCTAGCAGAGTCCTTGAGCCTGCACACCAAACCCCATGAGCTGATTCACCATTACTTTTATGGTCCAAATGTTTTGGGTTTGTTTGCTGGGTTTTTTCCGTTTACCATCTCAGACAAGCACTTGGACGATCAACCCCCCAAAGTTTGGAATTTGTTCAACATGGATTTTTTTCGCACTGGAATAATTCCATACGAGATTCATCTCCCCACCCCACACGATTGCGATTTTGTCAAGCAAACATGGGTGGGTGGGGGGATGGGGGATATCTGTGCGTTGCATGACCTATTCAGACTCAGTCATCAGTTACCTTAACAAGTGTGACTGTGGTTTTAGTCAGTTTATTCCTTTTCTCACGCTGGACGGAGCAGCAGGGAAGTTTCAGTCTTTTTCTCCTAATTTTCGTATTTGGTGTTTTGTTTGTTTGTGATCTTACGATTGACAAAGGCCTGTTGGCCGAAAATTTGGGCCTGGTTTGTCTGGTTGTATTAAATACGCGTTCTTTTTAGTTCATGGTTGTTTTTCTTTTTTTTTTGAGGGGGGGGGGTTTTCTTATCAGTTACCTTGTTTACAAACCAAATGGCAAGGAGGGAAGATGAATAACCCCAGGACATAACCACACAACGCGCATCAACCAGGTCCAGATAATCTTCCAGACCAAGAGAGAATGGAAGAGCCCTCTCTCACTTTGTTCTGGGCCTTCATCTCTCTATTGGGCAGCTCACCTATAACTAGGAATCATTTGTTTACACCTTTACTGAGTCTGTTTGGCAGAAACGGTTTCCCTGAAAAACACGACTAATTCGGATAATACGAAATTCTAAACAAGTGTGACTGCCCACATTCAAGCAAACCAGAAAAAAAACACTGGACGGAGCAGCAGGGAAGTTTCAGTCTTTTACTGAAAAACGCATCTGGTGTTTGTTTGTTCGTGATCTTACGCTTGACAAAGGCCAGTTGGCCGAAAATTTGCGCCTGTCTTGTGTTGTTTTATTAAATACGCGTTCTTATTCTTTTTTTTTTTCATCTTTTTTTTCTGATTCCTAATTCGGATAAATTAAGTCAAATCTATTTAGCTGAATCGTTAGAGGCTTGTTATTGTTATTGTTGTTTAAAGCCCAGCTGACTGCGTAGAGCTATATCAGGGCTGTAACTGTTTCAAAACATGTACAAAACTTCGACAGGAAAAAAAGAAGAGAAAATTAAGTACTCATATCAATGCATTCGTGCACATAATCTAAGGAATGCCCCTGGCCTTGACCATTCCATCCAATTTAACTTACATGGGATTTAAAAAACATACCTGAATACAAATTTAAGCATACGTAAGGACACAAAAACATATAAAAACGGGCATAAATCACCTAAAATTGCTTCCGCCTTTCTCATCTCCCTAGAGCCAAAAATGCATTTAATAATACGTTACCCAATTGTCAATCCTAAGAAAAATAAGTAAGACTTTATCGAACACATACAGGTGAATGGACCAGCAAAGGAGAAAATGATAGGAAGAAATGACAAAAAGCAAAGAAACAAGGCAGAAACAAAGAGAGTGACAGAAAAGAGGAAATTTCTCGCACAAATTTCCAGAAGGCGGGGGTACTGTTCATACCGAGAGAGCCCCCGGCATCCCCATGGGGGGACGTTAGAGGTTTATGTTTGTGGTTTTTAAAGGTTTCGATTAAACAGTTAGTATTGATATATGTGCCAGTAGTTAAAAACGTGGCTAAGGTCATAAGATTTTTACGCGTGGAATGACTTTAGTCTGTTTGAAACGTACGGGAAAGTTATTTTTATTGATACATAAAAGAAGAAGAAAACAATATGGCCAAGCCATTCCAACAACTCACTGTCTATGTTAAGCTGTTCCAGAAAATACTTCTTCAAGGTCACTGAAACCTTTAGAGAGCATCAGATAAAATGTTAACTTGACGTAAGGCAAGGACAATGGTAAAATGTAACAACAGTGAGCATATCGTTTCAATACTGTCAGAAGCTCATGAGAAAACGTTTTTCACACGCCTTCAAAAAGTAATGGTTTTACAAACTTTTATGTCCATGTAATCTTCACCTTGGCGTCATGACTTCCACACTTACACATTTGTGAATCCTCAAGAGTGTACATATATCACTGACATTTTGTAAGGATTCATCTCAAAACATTTCAGAAAATCCTGCCAACACCGTTTTGTCCGAGACACATACAGACACGCACTTCTCTCAGGTTGATTTGAAACAATTTCCTTGCATTAAAAAAAGAAAAAGGAGAACAATGAGAAGAATTAGAAGAAAGAGATACAGTGTTTGTGATGTCTGTATGTAAAAATGTAAATGTTGCCTGTGAATAAATAAGAATTATGTCTAATTTAGTTACGACTGAAAGTGTTTCAAGCATGGTATATTTCTATCAACGTATGCGCGAGGCTGTTATTTCAAAGCAAAAAGAATTATGAAAAACATAAAAACAGAAAAAAACTAAAAAGGTTATGAAGAGGATGAAGAGGACAAACCACTCATTCAGAGATTTCGAAATCTGTTCTAGGGAGAAATGAGGACAGTTCATACAATATCCCACTCTTTCGAAATCCATGTTTACTTATGTACTTCACTTAAGATTTACTTTGATATAGAGATTTTGTTTTCTTCTTATTTTTTTTTCAAATTTTAATTCTTCGTTGATAAGATTCCCGTGTGTCTTTCGAAACGCTTTTACAATATCCGTGAAACATAGACATTAAAGACAACACATCATTGCAGACAATCCTCGCTATTCAAACTGTAATAGAATTTAACTGTACAACTGCATAGAAAACCATCATCATCATCATCCAGCATGGTGTTGGCGATCATTGCTCTTTAAGCCAATCTATCCTTTGTCGCTGTGAGTATATCTCCCACCCTCTCCATTTTCATCCGCTTTGCAAGTCCTTCCAATATTTTCTTCCTGGGTCTACCTGGTGCTCTTTTTCTCTTCAGCTTTCCCGTTATGACTAGATGCTCTAATTTCTTTTGCCTCATAAAATGTCCTAAAATGTTGCTTGTCCTTTCCTGATCTTCATCATTAATAATCTTTTTGTGTCTGCTTCCATCATCAAGACTGTCTAGTTTGTTTTCTTTGCTGTCCATGGAATTTTTAACATTCTTCTTAGAAACCACATTTCAGCTGCCTCAATATTGTTCAACAATATCGGTTCTATACAGCATCGAAGAACTCTCTTCCTGACGTTAATTGATAGGCACTGGTTAGTAAGAAGGCTTTTCATTTTCTTGAATGTTGTTTTAGCTTGGCCGATTCTGCTAGCTATGTGCACCTGCCGTTTGGTGAGATGACTATTCCCAGATATTTAAACTAATCAACTTGTCTCAATGTGGTGCCATTTTATTTTGCATGAAGGGATTTCCTATTTGTTACTGATTACCATGACTTCAGTCTTCATGCTATTTAGCTCCAGCTCTTTATTTCTATTTTCTATTTCTATTATATTCACAAGATTATGTAGGTCTTTTGCATTTTCTGCAGTTAGAACGGTGTCATCTGCATAACGAAGATTATTTATCATTATTCCTTCAACCTTCATCCCCGAGCATACTTCTACGTTTCTCATGATGGTTTGCTGTAAAGTGTGATAACAAATCTGGTGACAGAACACATCCCTGCCTAATCACTCTTTTATTTTGGAAAGAGCTTATATCATTTTCTACTCTCGTTGCTGCTGTTTGTTCCCAATACATATTTCTGATTATTCTTAGATCTTTCCATCAACACTGAGCCTTTCTAGTTAGCTGATCAATTCTTCATGTCTTACCCAGTCAAAAGCCTTGGTATAATCAACAAAACATAAATATAAATCCTTATTCAACTCAGCTGATCTTTCCATGAGAGTTTTTAGGATGTATATGGCATTAATAGTTCCTTTCCCTTGGATAAATCCACATTGTTCTGCTATTACTCTTTTGAATCTGTTCCTTGCCCTCATCATGATCATTCTTAATAGAATATTTGTTATGTGACTCATTAAGCTGATTTGTACGATGGATTTTGCATTTCTTTGAAAGTACAATGAAAATTGATTTTGTCATATCTTTACGGATTATTTCGGTGTAAAAAATTTCATTTAGGAGAATTGTTTTTTTTTTCAATACCAAATTCATTTAGAGCCTCGATTATTTCTGTAGTGATATTGTCTGGTCCTGGGGCTTTTCCCGGATTCATCTTTTATAATACTACTCTAACTACTTCTTTCATCTTGGCTGGTCCTTTCAACGTTCTTTGTTATCATTGTGTTCTTGTCCTTTCAACGTTCTTTGTTATCATTGTGTTCTTGTCCTTTCAACGTTCTTTGTTATCATTGTGTTCTGGTCCTTTCAACGTTCTTTGTTATCATTGTGTTCTTGTCCTTTCAACGTTCTTTGTTATCATTGTGTTCTTGTCCTTTCAACGTTCTTTGTTATCATTGTGTTCTTGTCCTTTCAACGTTCTTTGTTATCATTGTGTTCTGGTCCTTTCAACTTTCTTTGTTATTATTGTGTTCTTGTCCTTTCAACGTTCTTTGTTATCATTGTGTTTTTGTTCTTTCAACGTTCTTTGTTATCATTGTGTTCTGGTCCTTTCAACGTTCTTTGTTATCATTGTGTTCTTGTCCTTTCAACGTTCTTTGTTATCAATGTGTTCTTGTCCTTTCAACGTTCTTTGTTATCATTGTGTTCTTGTCCTTTCAATGTTCTTTGTTATCATTGTGTTCTTGTCCTTTCAACATTCTTTGTTATCATTGTGTTCTTGTCCTTTCAACGTTCTTTGTTATCATTGTGTTCTGGTCCTTTCAACGTTCTTTGTTATCATTGTGTTCTTGTCCTTTCAACGTTCTTTGTTATCATTGTGTTTTTGTCCTTTCAACGTTCTTTGTTATCATTGTGTTCTTGTCCTTTCAACGTTCTTTGTTATCATTTTGTATTTGTCCTTTCAACGTTCTATGTTATCATTGTGTTTTTGTCCTTTCAATGTTCTTTGTTATCATTGTGTTTTTGTCCTGTCAACGTTCTTTGTTATCATTGTGTACTTGTCCTTTCAACGTTCTTTGTTATCATTGTGTTCTGGTTCTTTCAACGTTCTTTGTTATCATTGTGTTCTTGTCCTTTCAACGTTCTTTGTTATCATTGTGTTCTTGTCCTTTCAACGTTCTTAGTTATCATTGTGTTCTTGTCCTTTCAACGTTCTTTGTTATCATTGTGTTTTTGTCCTTTCAACGTTCTTTGTTATCATTGTGTTCTTGTCCTTTCAACGTTCTTTGTTATCATTGTGTTCTTGTCCTTTCAACGTTCTTAGTTATCATTGTGTTCTGGTTCTTTCAACGTTCTTTGTTATCATTGTGTTCTGGTCCTTTCAACGTTCTTAGTTATCATTGTGTTCTTGTCCTTTCAACGTTCTTTGTTATCATTGTGTTTTTGTCCTTTCAACGTTCTTTGTTATCATTGTGTTCTGGTCCTTTCAACCTTCTTTGTTATCATTGTGTTCTTGTCCTTTCAACGTTCTTTGTTATCATTGTGTTTTTGTCCTTTCAACGTTCTTTGTTATCATTGTGTTGTGGTCCTTTCAACCTTCTTTGTTATCATTGTGTTCTTGTCCTTTGAACGTTCTTTGTTATCATTGTGTTCTTGTCCTTTCAACGTTCTTTGTTATCAGTGTGTTTTTGTCCTTTTAACGTTCTTTGTTATCAATGTGTTCTTGTCCTTTCAATGTTCTTTGTTATCATTGTGCTCTTGTCCTTTCAATGTACTTTGTTATCATTGTGTTTTTGTCCTTTCAACGTTCTTTGTTATCATTGTGTTTTTGTCCTTTCAACGTTCTTTGTTATCATTGTGTTTTTGTCCTTTCAACGTTCTTTATTATCATTGTGTTCTTGTCCTTTCAATGTTCTTTGTTATCATTGTGTTTTTGTCCTTTCAACGTTCTTTGTTATCATTGTGTTTTTGTCCTTTGAATGTTCTTTGTTATCATTGTGTTTTTGTCCTTTCAACGTTCTTTGTTATCATTGTGTTCTTGTCCTTTCAACGTTCTTTGTTATCATTGTGTTCTGGTCCTTTTAACGTTCTTTCTTATCTTGTGTTCTTTCTTTCTGTCATTGTTAAAAAGGTCTTTAATGTACTCTCCCCATCTAATATTTTGTCTTTTTTCAAGACAAGCGTACCATTTTTAGATTTAAAGCAACCATTTTTTTACTTGTGGGCAGTTTTTTCAGTGTTTCTGTACATAAACTTAGGATCTGTTTTGTGTCGGTCTTTTATTTCTTTGCACTTAGTTTCCAGCCAAGCTTCCTTAGCTTCATTGCATCTATTCCTGATTTCCTTATGTATCTTTTTGTATTCTTCCTCTTTTCTTCCTGCTCTCCTCAGTTCTTCCATCAAGACTAAAATTTCTTTTGTCATCCAGTTCTTCTTTGCTTTTCTTTCAACTCTAGGGATTTCTTCACGATCTTCATTTATCGAGTTTCTCAGCTTTGTCCATTGTTCTTCCCTGTCGCCAACATTCTCCAGAGCACTGAATTTGTTTTGAATCTATACATTACATTTTGCACGAGTCGATTCATCTGACTTAAAGTTAAATCCATGATGTGGTTTGATGTTTGACCACCAGTCAAAGCAAGAATTGAGTACAAAATTGCCACACTCTGCTTTCAGTATCTGACTTCGAAGACAACGCCAACACATATATCAGAACTCCCCCTATGATACAAACCTTTCAAAGTTCTCAACCAGTCGCCGTGGTGTAGTGGTTACCACAATGGATTACCGACTGGAAGGTTGTGGGTTCGAGTCCCCATCAGTCCCTTCAAAAATATATCATTGTGGGATTTTTCGGCTCAAACCGGCTCTTACCCAGAGCTGGGCGTGCTATGGACTCATTGGGAAGACTGGAACCACATAGTCCAGTCTCATCCACTTCACGGATGCGTCATTCAGGGTGTTGCTCAAATCTTCTGACCAGCACGGTAGGTGTCTCTATCTCTCGGGCCAGGTTGACGCCAGGATATATAATGATAGAAAGCGTAGAGTACAACCCTGTCACACAGTCTCAATCCTAGATGGAACTCCTTTGCATCATGATTATTATCCTCATTGTCATCATCATCATCGCATTGTAAAAACTGTTCCAGCTTCTGCGTCCATTAAGGTGGCATCGGCGTAGAAAATGGGACAGAAGAAAATGGTTAGCACAAAGGTTATCTCCCTGAGTGCAATGATCCTTAAAAAAAAAAAGAAAAAAAAAAAGAAGAAAGTTCAAAGTTGTCAGATCTCAAGGAGCTTCTCTTTTAATCTCGGTTCTCACGAACAACTTACGGAAAGAAATCCATTTTCTATTTTTGGTGCTGCAACATGCAACTCTTTCCCAGTACCTTTCAAACAAAGCTGTCGTCTGCTCACTTTCAAAAAGCACCTGAAACACATCTCTTCCATAAATATCTCCAAAAATCATAAATCAATGCTTGTGACTCCTCTAAACCCAATGTTATTGCAATTTGTCATGTTGTGTGTGTGTGTGTGTGTGTGTGTGTGTGTGTGTGTGTGTGTGTGTGTGTGTGTGTGTGTGTGTGCGTGCGTGTGTGTGTGTGTAGGAGTGTATACATAGGCTGTGTGTGTGTGTGTGTGTGTGTGTGTAGGAGTGTATACATAGGCTCTGTGTGTGTGTGTGTGTGTGCGCGCGCGCGCGAGCGCGTGTAGACGTCCTTCTATATGTGTGTCTATTTTCATGTGTGTGGTTGTCACTGATAAATTGAAAAACATGTTTGTTGCTGTTTTCGATGTACAATGTTTATGTTGGTGTACTGGTGTATGATGTTTATGTTGCATTGATGTATTGGTGTATGCATGAATCATACATGTTTGTTCTGCATTATAATGTATTGGCATGGTAATGTTTATGCTGCATTGATGTATTGGTGTATGTATCCGATTGTTGAGTTGGGGAGTGGAAGGGATGAGAAAAGATGTGCGCTATTAATAGCCTGCAAGGCAGAACCAAAAAGTGGCCAACTAAAGTGTCTCGGATTTGTGTGCCGTGAGTGTATGTGTGTGTGTGTGTGTGTGTGTGTGTGTGTGTGTGTGTGTGTGTGTGTGTGTGTGTGTGTGTGTGTGTGTGTGTGTGTGTGTGTGTGTGTGTGTGTGTGTGTGTGTGTGTGTGTTTCTTCGATTCCGTGGATGACTGACGAATATGTCTTTTATGATGTTAAATATTGTTATTGTTGTGAGGTGTGAGTGTGATTGTATGCATAGCCAAAACATTTTCCTTGTGTCTGTGCACTGGGCTAAAATAAAATCTTGTTATCTTGTAATCTTGTTATCTTGTTGTACCGCATTACTATACTAACAACACAATGTTTATGCTGTTTGTAAAGTGCAACGAACATTCTCTAACATGCGTGTTTGTGCTATATTAATGGAATTATTATCATTATCATTAACATTACTATTGTTATAATAATTATTATCTTATCATTATTATTATTATTATAATCATTATCATTGTTGTTGTTGTTGTTGCTGTTGTTGTTGGTACTATTATTAATTTGTTTTATTATTACTATTATTGTTGTTGTTTGTGTTACATATGTATTATCATTATTATTATCATTATAATTATAATTGTTGCTGTTCTTGTTGTTGCTTTGTTACTATTAGATAACATACAAAAGGGACATGTGTATATCTGTAACTGAGTTGACTGGTGCCCAACGCAGTGTTCCGGCCAGTGCATGACCTTTATTACTTATCATTTCGACAACACACGGCTAATCAGATCAAGATCTCTAACCACCGCGCTATATATTGTATAGCAGATTAATCGTTGGTGATGATGACTGGGTCCGAATGGGTCATGCAACACATGGACAGCCACCCCCACCCCCCTTTGCTTGAAAAAAGGACTTTCGATTAGCGTCGGGAGCTTGGGAGGCGACTGTCTGGAGAGTGGTGAGGCATTGGTGCTCCAGGTCCCTCCGCACCCTCGTGGTGTTTCTTGTCAACTTTTCGTTAACTATAGTAGCAGATAAATTGGCATGGATAAAAACTGCTGTGCCCTCCCTTTCAGTCCACATAATGTCTAACCATAGACTGATATTTCTTCCAGAAATCTATCCTCACTCTCAGGCACACCCTACCATACGCATGGTCAAAAGTGATGCTCCTTGCTGGTCAGTTTTTTTTCCAAAAATGTATGCAAGACAAAGGACCAGTTACAGTCAGCAGTCACATTATCAGTATTCCAAACAGTTCGTTCCATTTTAATCCTTTTCTCCCACTGGACGAAGCAGCGTGGAAGCTTCAGTCTTTTTTTTTCTCCTAATTTTGTATTTGGCGTTTGTTTGTGATCTTACACTCACGCTTGACAAAGGCCAGTTTGGCCGAAAATTTGCGCCTGTCATGTTTTGTTGTATGAAATACGCGTTCTGATTCTATTTTCGTGTTTTTCTGGTTCCAGTTTGTTCTGTGATATTTCATTTGCTGCAAAACCGCTGACAGCTTCCAGCAAATCACACCCTAACTGTCGTAGAACGCCACTGGCTCAGACACAGCTCCACCACTTACTTACTTTCACTTGCCACCCCGACATCTGTGCCACCACCAGCCCCCCTCTCCCCACCCCAGCCCCCACCCCCTGACCCAACCCTTCCTCTCTCCTCTCCTTACGCAATCCTATAAAACGTGCATGCTGTGAACAGAGACACAGTGTGTCAATAAATCATACCACTGTGATTAGCAACACACCTGGCTGCAAACGATCTGCTCATAGCTCTGTCTTCACAGTTCTTTTATTACAGATAGTGAAGGTAACATTGACATTTTCTTATTTTGGTTTTGGTTTTTCTTTTCAGTTAAGCTTTTCTTTGTCATCAGTGCCATCACACTCTTCTTGTTATTCTTGTTCTTCAGTCGTCATCATCATCAGTAACGTCATAATCTGTTTATAATCACCATCTGTGAGTTCTTCTAATTTCTGTCGGTGCAACATTGGTTGGTAACTTTGAAACTGGGTTGAATTCTTCTTCTTCTTCTTCCCCTCCTCCTTCTTCTTCTTCTCCTCCTCCTCCTCCTCTTCCTCCTCCTCATCCTTCTTCTTCTTTTCTACATCTCCCTTCTTCTTCTTCTGCTCTTCCTCCTCCTCCTCCTCCTCCTCCTCCTCTTCCTTCTTCTTCTTTTTCTTCTTATTCTACTTCTTCTTCTCTTTCTGCTTTTTCCTCCCTTTGTTGTTCTTTTTTTTCTTCTTTTGTAATACCATTATTTCTTCTTCTTCTTTTTGTTTTTCTTCTTCTTGTTTGTCATTGCTGCTGTTATCGTTTGTTTGTTTTGTTGTTGTTGTTGTTGTTTATATATATTCTTCTTATTCTTCTTGTATTTCTAGTACTACTTTTCTTGATATCCTCGTCCTTTTTATTGTCATATTCTCCTCCTTATATTTCTTCTTCTTCTTCTTATTTTTGTTTTCTTTCCCTCTTTTCTTCTTGGACCATTGATTATCGTAAGTCCATGAACAGGTGAAAAATATTAGTCTGCTGATACTTTTAGTAACATACCTGTCTTGTAGATAAGATGAATCCATCGTCAGCAAAGACGAGTATACGGTCTGATCCATTGTTATTCACACCAGCAAATCCTTTTGTGTAGGTTTTGTAGATGACAGAAGAAAGTGGCGATTGTTGAAAAAGTCCTGTGAAAACTTTTTTGGCATGTTGAACACAAGTCTCCAAGTCGTAGAACTACCACAATTTATGAAGTGTAACAGCAATACATCTGATTGTCGTGCTGATGTCAAATCGCTGAAACGTTTCCATAACTAGTTTGAACTTAACTTTATTGTGCGAATCTTTTTAAGTCAATAGCTACAGCAAAGATTTCTTCTTTATTTTGGAAACCTTCATCAATTTCATACACAAAGGTAGCTGCATTTTCCCATGTAGTTTTCCTTGCTCTGAATCCATTTTGATTCAGTGGGAACATTTTTCTGTCTTCTAGGTCTCTAGATAGTTTCTTTGTAGTAACGCTTTTCGTTAGTTTCCTGATATATTTCGCATAGACAGAATGCGATATCCATTTAATATGTGATGATCTTTTCCAGGTTTGGGAAAAGCTTTCAAGAAGCTTTGTGTCGAGTCTTCAGGAACATGACATTTCTCAAAGCTGTCTTGATAGAGAGGGTACAACTCAGTCTTGTTATTATCACCAAAGAGGGTAGACAATAGGCAGTAGGCAGTATTCTCTTTGTT
Organism: Monoplex corrugatus; assembly: GCA_030674185.1. NCBI lineage: Eukaryota > Metazoa > Mollusca > Gastropoda > Littorinimorpha > Ranellidae > Monoplex > Monoplex corrugatus. The sequence continues at coordinate 71,921,375 of JAPXFY010000018.1, forward strand.
ATCACACATAATTTAGATGTCTAAATATCGAATCTTGTCTGACTTTTCTGTATTGCTGAAGTCCTTTCGTGCATGTCATACATACTTGTTTCAAACATGATGCTATGGAATTCCAATCTAGGACTAAGACTGCGTTACAGGCTGTACTCTACGCTTACTGGCAAAATATATCCTGGCATCAGCCAGACCCAAGAGATACAGACTCGTGATGTTGGTTAGAAGATCTGAGCAACACTCTCAGTGACGCATCTGTCAAGTGGATGAAACTCGGCATTGTGGTCCCAGTCTTCCCAATAAGCCTATAGCACGCTCAGTTCTAAGTAGGAGTCGGTTGAAGCCAAAAACATCCTGTTCTCAGGTATGAACTGGTGCCTAGCAAATTTACAGTATCCCAACATTGAACGAAGACCACGAGCCAATCCTGGGTCACAAAAAGCCACTATAAAAGATTCAGCTACAATTAAACAAACCTTGCAATATCAACAAACTCAGCCGATCCTTTATTTTTTATATAATCCTACCAGACCTCCAGTCCTGCAACACACAGTTTGAAACACTATGAACAAATGTAAGTGCGCGCATTTCCATGGTTGTGGAATACATGCCAACATCAATGCATGATTATTTTACTCATCTCTAGATTACATATTGTCAGGCAAAACAATACACTTGGCAAAATAATTAATTTCATCTCCATTACCAACCTGAGGTGTACCACTTGCTCCATGGGAGCACATGCAAAGCTCACATGACTGCCCCAATAACTGTGTGCTGAAAGTAATCAAGAATGATATCTTTGGCTCTATTTTCTAGCAGACTGTGAATACTAAAGACTATTTTATAGCAAAGATTCTCACCATTCATTGGACTTACTCCACTGGTCAAAAAATGTGTACTACTGCGAACTAATTACGTACTACTATAAGTTCTTCACTGCATCAACACTAACAAAATCCTCAAAAACACTTCTATAGTTTAGGTAGAAAGAAACTCTAGGGAGAGCTAGACAAGAGAAGGTCTTTAGAGAAGTAACCCCCTTTAGACAAGTGTTTCGGTCCTGAACTCCTTACACTCTCAGGGGGCCGGCCACATCCAGGTCATGACTCCTGGATGCCCTTCTGCTGTTGTCTATTTTTTTTTCCCACGCCGGGGAGCGAACCTGGGCGATTCTGCGCTTCAGAACTGCGGTACGCGGTTTTACCAATGTGCTAACGGGGCACACATCATCTGTAGGGAATTTAATCCTTATGAAGTTCATTTTTGGTTCCTCCTTGTCCAGATCCAGCTTGAGCTCCTTTCTGTTGCCTCTGCCATCGCTTTAAGGGCTCTAGTCCTCTTCTTCCCAGAAATGGTGAGTTGTTTCATGAGATCATAAGCGGAGGTGCCCACAAACCCTCTTGCCCCGACCTCTATGGCGAAGATTTTGACCCGCAGACCTGCTTTCTTCAGGGTGCTGGCAAGACCGGCGTATTTTTCGGTCTTGTAGATATGTGCTTCTTCCATTCTGCTTTCGTATGGCACAGTGAGTTCTATCAGAATCACTTGTTTCGAGGAGTCAGAGTGGAGAGCGATGTCTGGTCTCATGCCTGTCTTGCTGATGACATCTGGGTAATTTCTCCACTCTGGGAGGTCTGCTGTACACTCCCAGTCGACTGCTCCATCCAGAAGACCCTTATGTTTATGATATAGCACTTGGAATTTACCGTGCCTGACCTCATCAATGACTAACCGTTTCTACTCAGGCAAGTGAACAAAGAGAGACAAACTGGTACTCGGAAAGAGAGAGAGAGGGGGGAGAGAAAAGACACAGAGAGAGAGAGAGAGACAGAGAGAGAGACAACGGGAAAGAGAGAGACACGTATCCATAGCCCTGGACCAGCCAATGCAAAAACCATTTTCACAGTGGGCGGGAGAAGAGGGTGGGAGAGTGTGCAAAAGATAGAAAATCACCTATGAAGTAAGACATGATTTATGTACATTCAGATCACCAGAGACTATGACAAGTTGGATAACTCTAATTGCCTGGGTGGCTGTGACGTCATCTGCGTATGTGGCGGGATCAAGTGACCCTGACGCTGTGTTCTTGTCTGCTCTGATTGCCAATGGACGTATAAAGAAAGGTATTGTGCTTGTGTGTGTGTGTGTGTGTGTGTGTGTGTGTGCGTGTATGTGTGTGTATCTGTGTGTGTGTGTGTGTGTGTGTGTGTGTGTGTGTGTGTATGTGTGTGTATCTGTGTGTGTGTGTGTGTGTGTGTGTGTGTGTGTGTGTGTGTGTGTGTGATATTGATATGGAGGGTCATGTCCTTTTGTATGTATGTCTGTGTGTATAAGCTGTGGGGAAAATGTTTCTGTGATAGTTTTTCAGCATTTGGTTGATGGAGTTTTACCATCTTTCTTTACAAATTTATTATCAAATTTGATTTCTACTTGTCATAACGAACAGATAAACCTGAACTGGGGTGGTCTAAAGTGTACATGTCTTTTTGTCAACAATATTTCCACTCAGTAATCACGTTTGAGCTATATATGAATCATCCTTGATAAACATTTTACACCATTGGTAAACTCATCGCTGAAATTTTCTTCAGCAAGAATTTGCTTTCACTGTAAATACTACAGGAAATATGTTAAATGGGTACATTAAGGAAAACCTAGAGAGTTTTTTTTTTTTTCCTTTGAGTTTCACTTAAACATTCACCTCAATACATCGCACATGAATTGTCGGTAATGCTCAAATGTTGATACACTGATAAAGGAAGAGATGTTATGAATGCAGATGGACTGAGTGCTATATTGGTTGGTTGGTTGATTGGTTGGTTGGTTGGTTGGTTGGTTGGTTTGGGTGGAGTTGGTTGGTTGGTTGGTTTGGAAGATTTGGTTGGTTGGATGGTTGGTTGATTGGTTGGTTGGTTGGTTTGGGTGGATTTGGTGGGTTGGTTGATTGGTTGGTTGGTTGTTTCGTTCGTTCGTTCGTTGGTTCGTTGGTTGCTTTGGGTGGTTTCTGTTGGTTGGTTGGTCGGTTGGTCGGTTGGTCGGTCGGTCGGCTGGTCAGTCGGTTGGTCGGTCAGTTGGAGAGTTGGTTGGTTGTTTGTCGACAGGTTGGTTGATTGGTTGGTTGGTTGGTTGGTCGGTTGTTTGGTTAGTTGGTTGGTTGGTTGGATGGTTGGTCAGTCGGTTGGTTCGTTAGTTGGTTGGTTGGTTGGTTTGTTGGTCGATTGGTCGGTCGATTGGTTGCTTGATTGCTTGGTTGCTTGTTTGCTTGGCCGGTTGGTCGGCTGGTCGGTTGGTCGGTCGGTCGGTCAGTCGGTGGGTTGGTTGGTCAGTCAGTTGGTTGGTGTGGCTAGGATAATGAATACAAGCAACAAAAAACTATTATCATTGACTGTAGACTTTCATTGTTTTCAGCCAAGAGCATGAGCCGTGTCACGTATGACTTTGTAAAGGGAAGGAGAAGGACCAGTCTTGAGAGCTATGCAGGCTACATCACAGTGAACACGACCTACGACAGCAACTTGTTCTTCTGGTTCTTCCCCGCTCAGGTAACAGAGACATTCAACATTCACCAGCACCACTGTCCAACGCTCTGACAGCTTCTCGCTTTTGCTGCTGCGTGAAACCTCAACCCCTTATCGCTGGTTGGAAGGTTACTTCTCCCTGTGTAAACTTCAACGACGAAAAATTCAGGATCATTGTACTTAGGCAGTGTCCTTTTGTGCTCACCTTTTTTTTCCTCCCTATTTCCTACGTTACCTTAACCCTTTGACTCTTGCACCCTACCCACCAACTGCAAAAACTTAACCCTTTGACTCCCTCACCCTATCCACCAGATTTCTGCAGGGAGCTGTTGGATTGGGTGAGAGAATGAAAGGTTAAGGGTTTTTTGTTTTGGTTTTGGTTTTTTTTTTGCTTTGCTAACATTGATTGACAATGCAGGATGATGGTGGAAAGGGTGTGAGAGTCAAAGGATTAATGGACACAAAAGCTGGACCATTTGTTTCAAAATACGATGATGATTATGATGATGATGACGATGATGACGATGACGAGATGGTGATGTGATGAGGAGAGGAGGATGACGATGTCGGATAATAAAGATGATGTTGTGGAGTTCTATGTGGGACTGAGACTACTTGACAGGGCTGCACTGTACGCTTACTGTCGTAATATATCTAGCATCAACTATGCCTGAGAGATACAGACACTTGCGGTACTGGACCAGGAAAGTTGAGCAACACCCTCAATGACGCATCCACGAAGTAGATTAGACTCGGCTGTGTAGTCCCAGTCTTCCCACTGAGCCCATGACACGCTGCTCATCTCTGGGTAGGAACTGGTTGGAGCCAAAACAAAATCCCACAATGGTTTTGAAAGGACTAATGGGGATTCGAATCCATAAATCTTCCAGTCAGTTGTCCGTTTGCTGACCACTACATCACGGCGACTAGTATGTAAGTTTCAAATGTGGTCCATTCGTTTGTGTTGTTGTGTGATAATTAGTCATTTCATTGCTGTAGTCTCTCTCTCTCTCTCTGCCTCTCTGTCTCTGTCTCTGTTTCTCTCTCTCTCTTTCTCTCTCTCTCTGTCTGTCTGTCTCTCCTTCTCTCTCTACCTCCCTCCCTTCCTCCCTGCCTTTCTCTCTCTCTCTGTCTTTGTTTGTCTGCCTGCCTGCCTGCCTGCCTGTCTGTCTGTATCTCTCTCTCTCTTTCTCTCTCTCCTCTCTTTCTCTCTCTCTGGTATCACTACATTACATTATGTCGTTGTTTTCCTGTTGTGACAATTCGTTTGTGTTATTGTAGACCTTCCACGGGCGAGGGCTGGATATAACAAAAACATCTTATCTATTATAGCACTACCATCCTCAGTAAACCTGCGTTCTTGCTCTGTCTCAGAACAATGCCATCCACAGCTCCTGTCGTCTTGTGGCTGAACGGTGGGCCGGGTGTGTCCTCCGTGGTTGGCGCCATGGTTAGAGAATGGCCCTATGAAAATCACCAGAAAAGGCTCAGGTGGTTTTTTTGGTTGTTGTTTGTTTGTTTTTAGGATCATCGCACTCAGGGGGATTATTTTGTGCTCACCTTTTTTCCAATCCCATTTTCTACGCCACATCAATGGCCACCGAAGCTGGAACAATTTTCACAATGCGATGATGATGATGTCGATGAGGATGATATTCATGATGCTGTGGAGTTCCATCTAGGATTGACACTGCCTGACAGGGCTGTACTCTACACTTACTATCATAATACATCCTGGCATCAACCAGGCCCGAAAGATACAGACACCTGCAGTGCTGGTCAGAACATTTAAGCAACATCCTCAATGATGCATCCCTGAAGTAGATGAGATTCGACTGTGTGGTCCCAGTCTTCCCAATGAGCCCATAGCACGCTCAACTCTGGGTAGGAGCCGGTTAGAGCCGAAAAATCCCACAATGACATATTTTTGAAGGGACTGATAGGGATTCGAACCCACAACTTTCCAGTTTGTAGTCCGTTGCGCTAACCACTACACCACAGCGATTGGTTGAAAAGGCTCAGGTTAGATCACTCAACTCTCCTGGGCCCATTAGCTGAGTTGGTTAGAGCGATGTGCTGATGGCGCGGAGATCGTGGGTTCGACCCCCATGTGGGCCACTAAGTTGTTGGTTTTTTCCCCCTAGACACTAGAATTGTACTGGAGTTTCATTTTGATTTTGATTTTGATTTTGTTGAAAATGGATTCATTCACTCAGACTCAGGCAGTTACTTATTGTGCTCCATCCATTATCTGATGATATGCTGGTCAGGGGGAGATTCTATGGGCCTGTGAAAAAACAAAGGGTTGGAACAAAAGGGGGGGAGTTGCAGGAAGCGGGGGGGGGGGGGGCTGTGAACTCCCTGTTGCCACGACAAGACTGATTAGAGAATAAAGAGCAAGCCAACGAGCAGGCCAAGAAGGATCGGACTTGGTACATCAGATATCTTGAGTCCACGACTCTCAGCTCCCCCCCCCCCCCCTTGTGGGGATCCGGGGACTCTTTCAGTATAAATAGTATCCACACCTTCTGGAAATTCTGTGCTAGAAATTTCCTCTTTTATGTTGTTCTCTTTGTTTCTGCCTTTTATTTTTTTTTGCTTTCTGTCATTTCTTCCTATCATTTTCTGCCTCACTGGTCCATTTACCTGTATGTGTTCGATAAAGTCTCACATACTTTTTCTTAGGATTGATAATTGGGCACATGTTTTAAGTGCAATTTTGGCTCTAGAGAGGTGAAATATGCGGAAGCAATTTTAGGTAGTTTATGCCCGTGTTTAGATATTTTTTGGTGTCCTTAGGTATGCTTAAATTTGTATTCAGGTGTTTTTTTTAAATCCACTGTGCGATAAATTGGACGGAGTGGTCCACACCAGGGTCATGTCCTTAGATTATGTATGCGAATGCATTGATATGTGTACTTAATTTTCTTTTCTGTTTTATCTGTTGAAGTTTTGTACGTTTTGAAGTGGTTATAGCCTTGATATGGTTCTACGCAGTCGGCTGGGCTTTAGAAAACAATAACAATAACAACTCTCAGCTG